>CP139505.1:408350378-408540067 GCA_021014915.2 Artemisia tridentata subsp. tridentata
CTTCGACAACTAGTGTATATATATATATATATATATATATATATATATATATATATATATATATATATATATATATATATATATATATAGTGTAACTTTCTTTTCAGAACCACCTTATCTACAAGAACTGCGAGAACTCATTATATACTAGGCGAGTACCCGCGCCTAGCGGCGGTGGTTCCTAGCGGTAGACAATTATTGCTATGCGATATTGTGGTAAGGGTTTCGTATAACATTCAAAATAGAACGTAAAAAGATCAAAATATAATTGCAAATGGTTGTAACATGTGCCAATTAAACTCCAGCAAAAATTCTTAACATGTATCAAATGACATATAAAAATATTTATTGAGACTGAAAAAAAACATTACATCATAACTTAGAAATTATAATTATAAATGTTCCTCCATGTTTAATTGTATGACACAAAAAGCATGTCTCAACTCTTATTCTTGGGAGTTAGGACCAACTTGTTGGAGTCGACTTATTAGTACGCCACATTTATCAACTGCTACGAATGGTAGTTATATTATAAAAAAAATAAAACATATTTTACATAAGTTAAATTTAGTGATTATTTTTGTTTATATATGTAATAATCTTGTTAATACACGAGGTTTTAGTGTAAAAGTTAATTTAATTTTATAATAATATTACAAAGATGTTTCATTTAAACAATTGCTACTCATATGTTTTATGAGGTTTGATATTTTGCAAGTTGAGATGGACTGGATACGTATGTTTCAAATTCATATATCCTTGCTCTGCTCCTTGTAACCAAGTCATACAACATAACATAGGTTTTCCGCAAACAGTACATGGAAATGTGTCCATTGAATGTATGAGAAAAACATAACTTAAGAAGGTTGGCGAAAAATCAATCCTATAGAAAAAAGACAACTTTATGTTTCGAGTATAGCCCATGGTTCCTTCACAACCAAATCTAACTCAACGGAAGGAGACCAACATAGTACTCTCTCGTCAAATTGTATTTCCATTATGATTTGGCTCCTTTTATTCCAACAAGTTATGAAAAGTCGTTATCTTACTAATTCCAACAAGTTATGAAAAAAGACAACTTTATGTATCGTGCATAGCAATGGGATTTTGGAGCGGTAGATAGTTATAGTGATATTTTGGTTAAACAAAACGTTACACAAAACACATAACCAAAATATCATTTGTGTAACCAAAATATCACTATAACTATCTACCGCTATAAAATTTCGCACGGTTACTCGTCTAGTATACTAATAAGGAGATGTCACAAATAAGGATATTGGCTACAAATGTGTAAAGTTTGAACCCAAAAAAAATGAAAATCAGATCATAAAAATACATGATTTGTTAAGAACTTTTTTATGAAACTACCTTTTTTGAAAATACATGCTATAAGTTTACAAAGTCAATATAGATACTTGTTTAACACAATTTAAAAAATATCTTTGTTAGAAAATCAAGTTAGAAAACTTGATACGTAAGTCCTTGCACAATATTAAAATGATTGAAGATTTGTTAAGATATTTGTTTAGCTTTCTTATATTAACTCATTGACCCAACGTTCATACCATAAACCGTTCCTTAAAAGTGATTGGTTGACTAACTTATTTAGTGACATATTAAAGTTTCTTAAGGTTACTATATTTTTGCACAATTTAAAACGATAGACTTTAGAAAACTTTTTACGAAAGTCTTTTCATAACATATAACATAAAAATGTTTGGAAGATTTGTTAAGATATTTATTTAACTTCTGATATTAACTCATTGACAATATTGGTTGTAAACCCTTACTTTTTGGTAAAAGTTAATTGTCGTTTTTCAACTCCCAAAATTAGTTAACTTTTTAGTATATGGTGAAAGTTAATTGTTCCATTATAAGGTTCCCATCCCAAGATTAATTAACTTTTTAGTATTAAGAGATATCTACAATATTAAAAAATTTAATTATTTGTGTTTCAAGAACAAATGAGTCTCTCGAGATTTTGACTTTCTTCTTTTATGTGTATTCATACCAACTAACCACAAAACTAAAATAAAAACCCTTTTTCTAACACACAAAAAATCCATCTAAGAATAGTAGCGTGTAAAAAAAATAATAATAATAATATTAATAATACACTTGTTAAAACAAAAACAAATTAAGCATGGTCACTACTTCCAAAAAATTCTGCATCACATATGATAATTAGCCTTTAACTAACAGATGACAAACACAATTAGCCAAGAACTAAAAAAAATCGAATTTACATACGACTTATTATAACAAATTTTACCAACAAATACTTTATATAACCCAATTAGCCAAGAACTTGCACAATACATTTACGTACAATTTAGCAAAACAAAATTTACCAAATAAATAAAATTCACGCTCCAAAATGCAAAAATTAGATCTACACAATAAAACAAAAAATAAACTTTAACATAAACTTGCATAGCAAATTTTAAAAAAGAACCATTTTTTCCGGCGACAGTCATGATTCCCGATGATGGTAGAGAGGCGGTGGCGGCAGCCGAGGAATATCCTGGCAAGATCAACGGCGGTGAAATAACTTCGGCTACTAAGATCTGCAAAAAAAAAAAAAAAAAAAAAAAAATGTATTAAATAAGTTAAAGAAAACATCAAAAATAGCTTATGGTGGTCTGCTCGTGGTGGTCAGCTCGGCGGCAACGAGTATTTCCGGCGAGACAGCGGCGCGGCTATGGTGGCGGCGGCTGTAAAGAAAAACCAAAAATACTATAAATACTCAGATCTATAAATAAAACTATAGATCTATTAAAGAAAACCTTCAAAACTTGTTAAATATACATGGATCAATTAAAAGCTCAAAAAATACATCAAAACATCAAAAACACTTTTGGTGGTCGATGGTGATCCGTGTGTGAGTACATATAAATAAATATAGTATCGTGCACACGTGATACTTTGGGAAATGACAAGTCAAACCTTAGAAAAAGTCAAACTTGCAAAACCCGTGAATGTAATGTGTGTAATACCGGGCAAGTGATCACCCGGGTCGTGTCCCAACGAGATGTGAATGGGCTATTGTGGAAAGCTTTGGATTAGAGTGATTGATGATTTAGATAGCTTTTGATTTTGCTTTGTTTAACAATTCTAAATAACAAATTTAAAACAGATATGCATAACAAGATTAAACGCTAAGGACTTAACTTAAAAACGCGCAACGAAAAATCTAAAAAGGACTAAAAAGTAAAATTTATGAAATTTAAAACCTAAAAATGTAAAATTACTAAAAACTTATTTTAAAACTTAAATTCTATTTTTTTTACACTTTTTATTTAATTATTTCTAATTATTAATTATTTAAATACTAATTAAACTAATTTAAATTATAAAAAATACTAAATGAGCTAAGAAAAATCTAAAACTTTTTCTAAAAATATTATTAAGAAAATAGAAGCTAAGAAAATTATAAAATTGAAATTTACTTAAATAAAATTTAAAAAGATAAATTCTATTAAATAGAAGCTATCACTATATTTCTATTTTTGATTTTCTTAAGGACTAAAAATGAAATTATATTTTTCCTAGATTAAAAATGACAAAAGAAAATTATGAAAATTGGATTTATATTTTTCTGATTATTTTTCTATTTATTATGATTTAATTACTATTTTAAACTAATAAAAAAGATTAAAAATAATAAAACTATTCAGAAAATTATGAAAATTTACAGGTAAATCTAAAATAATATTAGAAAGCTAGGAAAAATAAAAGTGGAAGCTGACTAAGCCAGATAAGCATATTTGGGCATATAAGCAGTTGGCAAATAAGCCAAAAATAAGCTAAAAAGCTCAAAACTCAACCAAATGCTTAGAACAGATTAAGCCAACTTAAATAAGCACAAAACAACTTAATTCAAATAGCTAATCCACAAAATAAGCCAATTAAGCAATTTGACTGTTGCAAAATTAAGACAGAAAATAGCAGAATTTGGCAAACTTGCAGGGCAAATTAAGCTGTGAAATAAGCTATTGAAACACAACCTAATGGGGGCAAAATCTTCTCTATACTACTGGCTACACAAAAACAACAAAAGCCCCATCACAAACATCTCAATTGAGGTCCAATTTGAGCCAAGATCAGCAGCTTATGAGCCTGCAGGGCTGCTGCAGCTTTGACTTTTTGTGAAAACCAAAAAGATTGACTTTGGTGAACTTTGATTGCTTCTAATTAACTGAAAACATGATTATAAGCTACTAAATGATGAAAATAAGCTATGCTAACAACTATTGAACTAATATGGATGATGATGGAACTCAAAATCTCAACAGTTAATGATTAAATAAGATTAAACATGCATTTTGACTTTTTAATCAAATGACCAATGGTTTTATGGTTTGACTGAGCTAGATGAACCTAGTGTGACATGTCTGAACAACAAACAACAACAGAAACAACCTGTATGCCACAGAGATCAGCAAATCCAAACACCCCTTTAATATCAAACTATAACTATGAAATGATAAAATAAGCTACAAATCATCAAACCACTGATCTCAACAACTAACATAACACTAATAGAAGCTATTCCAACAATCAATTACAACTAAATCTAACAGATACACAGAAACTCAGATTTGCACTAAGGATGATGAAATAAGAAATAAGGGACTTACAAAAGCATACCACCTCAGCATGAAAAGAGGTGTTTCACTGAGCTAGCCTGTCTCTAGACAGGCTCAAACACATCCTTTACTGTTTGGCTTGCCAAAATACAACAAGTATCAACAACAGTTGACTTTCGTTGACTTTGTTGGAATTTTGGAATTAAAACTGAATTGAGCCAAAGAACTTACAATAAGCTAAGAACTAGCTTAAATAAGCTAGTTGAGATCAGGAAAAGAGCTTTTGAAACTCTAAACAACAACAAACTTTAAATACTGAATTAACCTTGAACTTGAATTACAACATAAAAAATACAATCCTTTAAGAACTTAACTGAAATTGAAATTACATTGACTGAAATTAAAAGATACAATGAAGCTGAAATTTAAATGACAATAAAACTTTAAAAGTTACACTAAGAAATTTGGTCTAAAAACGGGTGACAAAGTTTTCTTCTGCTTCTTCCTCTTTAAATATCAATCCCAAACGCTTCGTCTCTTTCCTTTGATTAATTCCCACCATTGGATTAGTTCAATTTCATCTCAGCTGTCCATTTTTGGTTTTGGCGGGAAAAGTTGAGACAGTGGGTTTTAACTTTTCTGAGTCACGTGGGACTTGGTAACATGTGATAGCTAAGGAGGGGGTAAGTTAGCGTGTATCAGGAAAGGTATGGGATAGGGTGGCTTGTTGTCTGGTTGTCAGGATGGTGGGGGGACATGGTTTCCTAGGTTAGTGGTTTAGGCGGGATTGGGGTGGATGATGGTATTGACTGAGGGTTGACCGGGTTTAACTAAATAACGGGGTAGTGGGTTTTATTTAGGATTGGGCTTTGGGGTGTGTTGGGCTTAGGTTTTTAAGATTGGGTTTAAGGGTTGGGTTGGATAAATAAGGGTTTGGGTTTTTGGGTTTTATTTGTTAAGGTTTGGTTTAGGGATTAGGTTTAGAATTAGGTTTAAAGTTTAGGGACTAAACTTGCCACATCCTGAAAACTGAGGGACCAAACTGCCATTTTTCCAAAATAAAGCCAAGGGACTATTCATGCCATCTTTAATTTTTAAAAGTCCTATTTTTAATAATTTTCCAATTTTAAAAATCCGAGGACTAATTTTGACATCTTTGAATTTTTAGGGACCTAAGTTGTCAATTTGTAAAATTGATTTCTAAAAACTAATTTTGACAACTTTTGAATCCCTAAGGACCTTTGATGATAATTTTCCATATTTTGAATAACTAGGGACTAGATTTGACAATTTATGAATAAAACACAGTCTAAATATTTTTCTGTCTTTTTGAGACTTTTCAAAGTGTTTTTGACTGTTTATGTGGGTTTAAACAAGGTAAATATATGTGTATTTAGACACATATCAAATCCCCCACACTAAACTATTGCTAGTCCCTAGCAATATTTTTGAAAATTTAATGGATTTCATCTCTTTACCAAAAGCCATTACTTCTGGAGTAGCCAAATGTTTCAGTTCAAGTAAGAACTATGGTACACTGATAACCATATGATTTTGAGCAAACCATCAGCTGTCAACGGATTTGATTTGTCTTTACCAGAAGCCGTTTGCTTCTGGACTAGCCAACTCTTAGATAAATTATCACTATTATCTTTGGTGAGCTGATTACCAATTATGGTTTTTCCACTGCCTTTACCACAAGCCATAACCTTGCGGGCTAGCCAACTCTTCACTTTTAAGGATATGGTGAGTCGAATACCATACAATTTTCGGCAAATTGCAAGCCATAAACGGATTTGAGTTATCTTTACCAAGAGCCGTTTGCTCTCGGATTAGCCAATCCTTATGTGGGTTAGACATGGTGGACTGATAACCATTTTATTGCGTTCTAAGTGAGAAAAAATTTTAAAATTTTGGCTAAAATGGGGTACTAGATGGTACATTTGATTAAATTCGCTAGAATTCCCCCCCACACTTAGAACTGAATATTGCCCTCAATATTCAAAGTACCGGCTATTATGCCGACACTTAGAACGTAAAAAGGAAATATTAATAGCCATTTATTTTATATACACACACATTTTTTTATTTTTTTATTTTTTTATTTATTTTTTTTTTTTGTGAAAATTTACATATATACAACATGTGGGGCATCTCCCCCACACTAGGTGGTAGAACAGAGAAAGAAAACAGAGACACGGGTGAAAACCCATGTTATGCTAATGTTTTTGTTCACCGAGTCACTTAGCTTGACTCGACCCCGCATTCATTGGTTCTTGGGGAAGCACGTGGAACAAAAAATCTCCATCGGACTTTCGTTCAAGATGTTTGGATAAACATTTGAAGCACGTGAAAGTTCCACACCGATGAGATATACAGACCCGGCTCACAAATGATAAATGAAAATGCCGGGATCAAAAACTTTGTCCTCATTCCCAAACGAGTGAGGGAAAGGACAAGCTACCTTATAAGGACAGAAAGGTAGAAAAATTCGAACGACATATGTGAAGTCAATATAATGGCGATCCTCAAAGGGCAACGTCACATATGTCGGAGAAGGAAGAATATCGGGATTAAGAACCGAGGTCATTTCATCAATTTTATGAATAATAGAATCCCTGACCTCATCGTTCTCTAACTCTTCATCAAAGATAGGATTTTTTATAGAACAGTACTCGTCATCAAATTCAAAAAGAGAATTTGAATAGATTTCGAGACTTTCATTTTGAATTTCCTCATCAGAAAGTGATTCGTCATCACTGGAGGAGAAATCATCATTGAAAAGAGGGTTAGAAAACGTCCCGGAAAAATCGTCAATAGTATCAAAAGGATGATCACTACAAAACGAAACATCACTTTCACTATCGGACATATCCTCAGACTCACTTGGGATTAGGATAAGGTTCTCAGCACTAGACTTTATGAATTCGTCCGATTCCTTTTCAGGAACAGTGCTAATAGGCTCATCCTCCATAATAAGAGAGTCTTCGGAGTCCAAAGTTGGAAAGAATGATGTGTTTGAAATAGACTGAGGGAGTTGAAAAATGGATTTATTCAAAGGAATAGCACTCTCCTCTTCGTCTTCTTCATCCTCATCATCATCATCATCGAGCATGCACGTCTGTTTAAATAATAAATGATTGTGTGCAGCTCGTTCTATGGCAAGGATCTCTTCCCTAGATTCACCATGACGATCATTTTGGGTATGCCTAACAGCCGAATCATTAAGTGTATCCACCAAATTTTTAAGTTTTTGTAATACATCTTTGAAAGATTCTTTAAGAGGTGGCTGAGGCTGAGTTTGAATCGTTTGATGCTGTGGAGGCGGGTCATGATAAGAATAATCGTAATTGTCACAAGGGCCATGCTCATAGACAAGCGGGGTCCTCGTTTGACAATCGGATTCATAATGCGGACCTCCACAGTATTCACAACAGTAAAACTGTTGTGGTGGTGGTGGATCATATGGAAATGCGTCAAATCCGGATGATGTCTGATTGTTATAAGGGTTCTGCTCATAGACAAGCATATCTCCCGTTCGACAATCATATTCCGGATGAGGACAACCTCCACAAAATTCACAAGAAAAGTTTGGTGTATTTTGATACGATGCATAATATGATTCTTGCTCGTATGAATGTGATGGGTAGTTGGAAAAATTTGAAGAGTCGTTAAATGAGTTCGGATTAGGATCATAAGCAAATGAATTCCTCGAACCACAAAACAAACAACTTCCGTTTCGAATATCATTACCACATTGTTCACATGTACACCAACGACATGGCAAACCGAAAAGCGGCTCACCACAACCGACACAAGGAATAAAATCCGGAGGTGGGACAAGTGGTGTGCTCTGAGAGCTAGGAATTTCCACCACTTCCGTTATGGTCTCTGGTTTTTGTTTTTGAATAACGTGAAGATTGGGCAAGTCGTTCTTTTTAGTCATTGTTCTAAGTTCTGTACGTTTGCTTGACAAACTTTTAACAGTAAATCCTGAAAGGTTAGGATCGATTCTTGATGGTTTGTCATTAATAGCACGTATCTCGGGCTGTGGAGGGTAGTAGGAAGGACTTTGAGAATCATTGGTGGAATTAAGCTCCCTTTTGAGGGCTACTTCACACCAATAACATGATCCTTTTGGTGCATGCTTTCCACACCGCTCACACTTACACTTAGAACAATGAAGGCTGTCATTCAACGGGCTTTTACAATCAAAACATTTGTACCCGAGAGACGCCATAGAAGAAAGGTATAAGAAGTTTAGAATCAAATGGATAGAGGGTAAAAGGATAAAGAATCAAAAAGGGCGAGAGGGAAAAGATGAATATTTTTGGGTTTTCTGGTTTTTTTTTTTTTTTTTTCAATTACAACAAGATCAAAGCACAACACAAGGAACTTAAACCTTAAATCAACCAGCGTACGGTAGCTCTCTGACTGAAAAACGCACAGAGTGGCGGAGAAGCAAAGGTGGGCAATTAATGCTCCTTAAAAACCCGCTTCTTTCAGTTCGACAATTTAATGTCAAACTATCCTTAAACCTCCGTTATAGTTTGTTTAACAATCAAAGGTGAGCCGAATTCGCAAGCGACATAAAGGCAAGTTTTAATCTTTGGTTTGGGAACTTATTATGGCCGTACCCCCAGTTAGGTAGTACTCTGTCTTGGTTCTCGATGGTAATTTTTTATTGTTATTTATTATTAACAAAGAAAACAGAAAATGTTTTTGGGCTTTTGTTTTTTTTTATATGATAATATATATATAAAAGAAAAGAAAAATATTTTTGTTTTTTATATTGTTTTTGGGAAATAGGAACTTCTTGAAAGAAGGATCTCGAATCACTAATCGCTTGAACTTAACACAATAGTCGCAGCACACCTCCCCGGCAGCGGCGCCAAAATTTGATCCGTGTGTGAGTATATATAAATAAATATAGTATCGTGCACACGTGATACTTTGGGAAATGACAAGTCAAACCTTAGGAAAAGTCAAACTTGCAAAACCCGTGAATGTGATGTGTGTGATACCGGGCAAGTGATCACCCGGGTCGTGTCCCAACGAGATGTGAATGGGCTATTGTGGAAAGCTTTGGATTAGAGTGATTGATGATTTAGATTGCTTTTGATTTTGCTTTGTTTAACAATTCTAAATAACAAATTTAAAACAGATATGCATAACAAGATTAAACGCTAAGGACTTAACTTAAAAACGCGCAACGAAAAATCTAAAAAGGACTAAAAAGTAAAATTTATGAAATTTAAAACCTAAAAATGTAAAATTACTAAAAACTTATTTTAAAACTTAAATTCTATTTTTTTTACACTTTTTATTTAATTATTTCTAATTATTAATTATTTAAATACTAATTAAACTAATTTAAATTATAAAAAATACTAAATGAGCTAAGAAAAATCTAAAACTTTTTCTAAAAATATTATTAAGCAAATAGAAGCTAAGAAAATTATAAAATTGAAATTTACTTAATTAAAATTTAAAAAGATAAATTCTATTAAATAGAAGCTATCACTATATTTCTATTTTTGATTTTCTTAAGGACTAAAAATGAAATTATATTTTTCCTAGATTAAAAATGACAAAAGAAAATTATGAAAATTGGATTTATATTTTTCTGATTATTTTTCTATTTATTATGATTTAATTACTATTTTAAACTAATAAAAAGGATTAAAAATATTAAAACTATTCAGAAAATTATGAAAATTTACAGGTAAATCTAAAATAATATTAGAAAGCTAGGAAAAATAAAAGTGGAAGCTGACTAAGCCAAATAAGCAGATTTGGGCAGATAAGCAGTTGGCAAATAAGCCAAAAATAAGCTAAAAAGCTCAAAACTCAACCAAATGCTCAGAACAGATTAAGCCAACTTAAATAAGCACAAAACAACTTAATTCAAACAGCTAATCCACAAAATAAGCCAATTAAGCACTTTGACTGTTGCAAAATCAAGACAGAAAATAGCAGAAATTAGCAAACTTGCAGGGCAAATTAAGCTGTGAAATAAGCTATTGAAACACAACCTAATGGGGGCAAAATCTTCTCTATACTACTAGCTACACAAAAACAACAAAAGCCCCATCACAAACATCTCAATTGAGGTCCAATTTGAGCCAAGATCAGCAGCTTATGAGCCTGCAGGGCTGCTGCAGCTTTGACTTTTTGTGAAAACCAAAAAGATTGACTTTGGTGAACTTTGATTGCTTCTAATTAACTGAAAACATGATTATAAGCTACTAAATGATGAAAATAAGCTATGCTAACAACTATTGAACTAATATGGATGATGATGGAACTCAAAATCTCAACAGTTAATGATTAAATAAGATTAAACATGCATTTTGACTTTTTAATCAAATGACCAATGGTTTTATGGTTTGACTGAGCTAGATGAACCTAGTGTGACATGTCTGAACAACAAACAACAACAGAAACAACCTGTATGCCACAGAGATCAGCAAATCCAAACACCCCTTTAATATCAAACTATAACTATGAAATGATAAAATAAGCTACAAATCATCAAACCACTGATCTCAACAACTAACATAACACTAATAGAAGCTATTCCAACAATCAATTACAACTAAATCTAACAGATACACAGAAACTCAGATTTGCACTAAGGATGATGAAATAAGAAATAAGGGACTTACAAAAGCATACCACCTCAGCATGAAAAGAGGTGTTTCACTGAGCTAGCCTGTCTCTAGACAGGCTCAAACACATCCTTTACTGTTTGGCTTGCCAAAATACAACAAGTATCAACAACAGTTGACTTTGTTGGAATTTTGGAATTAAAACTGAATTGAGCCAAAGAACTTACAATAAGCTAAGAACTAGCTTAAATAAGCTAGTTGAGATCAGGAAAAGAGCTTTTGAAACTCTAAACAACAACAAACTTTAAATACTGAATTAACCTTGAACTTGAATTACAACATAAAAAATACAATCCTTTAAGAACTTAACTGAAATTGAAATTACATTGACTGAAATTAAAAGATACAATGAAGCTGAAATTTAAATGACAATAAAACTTTAAAAGTTACACTAAGAAATTTGGTCTAAAAACGGGTGACAAAGTTTTCTTCTGCTTCTTCCTCTTTAAATATCAATCCCAAACGCTTCGTCTCTTTCCTCTGATTAATTCCCACCATTGGATTAGTTCAATTTCATCTCAGCTGTCCATTTTTGGTTTTGGCGGGAAAAGTTGAGACAGTGGGTTTTAACTTTTCTGAGTCACGTGGGACTTGGTAACATGTGATAGCTAAGGAGGGGGTAAGTTAGCGTGTATCAGGAAAGGTATGGGATAGGGTGGCTTGTTGTCTGGTTGTCAGGATGGTGGGGGGACATGGTTTCCTGGGTTAGTGGTTTAGGCGGGATTGGGGTGGATGATGGTATTGACTGAGGGTTGACCGGGTTTAACTAAATAACGGGGTAGTGGGTTTTATTTAGGATTGGGCTTTGGGGTGTGTTGGGCTTAGGTTTTTAAGATTGGGTTTAAGGGTTGGGTTGGATAAATAAGGGTTTGGGTTTTTGGGTTTTATTTGTTAAGGTTTGGTTTAGGGATTAGGTTTAGAATTAGGTTTAAAGTTTAGTGACTAAACTTGCCACATCCTGAAAACTGATGGACCAAACTGCCATTTTTCCAAAATAAAGCCAAGGGACTATTCATGCCATCTTTAATTTTTAAAAGTCCTATTTTTAATAATTTTCCAATTTTAAAAATCCGAGGACTAATTTTGACATCTTTGAATTTTTAGGGACCTAAGTTGTCAATTTGTAAAATTGATTTCTAAAAACTAATTTTGACAACTTTTGAATCCCTAAGGACCTTTGATGATAATTTTCCATATTTTGAATAACTATGGGACTAGATTTGACAATTTATGAATAAAACACAGTCTAAATATTTTTCTGTCTTTTTGAGACTTTTCAAAGTGTTTTTGACTGTTTATGTGGGTTTAAACAAGGTAAATATATGTGTATTTAGACACATATCAATGGTCTTGGTGATTTCTCTTGGTGGTCGTGAATGTATGGTAGTGGAGACTTCGGTGGAGGTGTTGGTTTAGATGCAGGGTGGTTTTACTGCTGTGGTCGTTGGGTTGTTGGTGGTGACGTTCGGTGGTGTGGAGTCGGGTGGTGGTGGTGGTGTCGGGTAGTGGGGGTGTTTGTATGGTGGTGGAAGAGATGAGTGTTTTGTGTGTGTGTTGTTAGTTGTGAATGGGATAACACTGGTAGCTTGTTCATGTATTTAAAGAGATAATTGTTTATGAATTGTTTTCTTCATTTTACAGCCAATAGTTTCCTTCATTCAATATACTCTTTAAATAGTTTTAATACTTTCCTTTCCAAATACATATTTCAAACGCAGTTTCCATATCTAAACACCAAGGGTATTATGGGATTGACCAAAAGTTAAGTTTTCACTTTTCCACTTTGACCGTTTTGTCTTTACAAGTAGTGTGTGTGTGTGTATATATATATATATATATATATATATATATATAGGGGCACTTTCTTTTCAGAACCACTTTAAGTGCGAGAACTGCAAGAACCACATTTTTACAACTAATAATACACAATTTACATCATTTAATGCTCAATAGCATTTTGTTATTTTTATTTAATTCAAAAGGGTATAATCGTAAAAGACATTTTCATATTATTTTTGTTTTTTTTTATAATTCCTGTTTTTTATAAATTTTAAAATTCGGAATTTTTTTTTTTTTTTTTGTTTTCAAATAGGCAAAGGTGCATACATGTTTTTTTTCCCCCCAAATAGCCAAGGTGCATACACGTTTTCAATTAGTTAAAGTGCATACATGTTTTTTTTCCAAATAGTCAAGGTGCATACATGTTTTTTTTAGCTAACATTTTTTTTATCAACCTACCAATATTTTTACCTGATCATTATCTTTTTTGAAAGTTTGAAACACAAATTAAAGAACATAAATCATTATAAAAAGAAAAACAAGATTGATAAACTTAAATGTTACATTTCACTTGATTACAAGTACAAAAACACATGCAATAATCATATATCTCCAAAAGTCGCAAATTATCTTCATGTATATTCGTGTTCATCCACTTCCCGGTCTTAAATGATATCATCATCTTCATCAATCAATCCAAGAACATACATGCACGCCTTTCAAGAACATATATGTACTTCCAATTTCTTCTCATCAAATTCGTTAAAACATATGTGCACGCCCTTCAAAGAACATATTGTCACGCCTAGAAAAATTAATAGTCAAGAGTAAATACTTTTAAAATAAAACACAAGATAACATAACACACATGCACAAGCTTTAACTAGCAAACACAAATAAACAAGAGACCAATTTTTTTATGTATGCAAAACATATATAATCCAAAACACAAAACATATATGTTTTTATACGTAAACATATAATCCAAACACAAAACATATATGTTTTTATAAGTGAACATATAATCCAAACACAAAACATATATGTTTTTATAAGTAAACATATATACCCACATATTTGCAGGCACAAGATATTTAAAAGAATGAGCCGCAAGACAACTAACACAAAATTACATTTCCGCTATAACTTACAAATGTAACTAAAAAAAAACTAAAGGCTTGAAAAAAGAACCTGACACTTCAAAACTTATGACCAGTTCCACAGTAACATCAAACGCAAGGCTTTGCGTATAGACTTGCTCCATCACATCTTTGGCCAAACAAAGGATATAAGTCATGGAGGAACAAATACATATTTTGAAAGTCAAACTTATTAATTAACAAACTTAAGGTGCAACTTACAAGAATGAAACAAACGAGACCATCGAGCCGCTACGTAAATACATCGGTTAAGTCGCTTACATCTAATTTATAAACTCGTGATTCACTTATAACCTACACAGAGCAAACTTGATCCATTTAATATCATACGATTGCGACAAAACGTCCTTAGTCAACCATTATGCAATTGCTCAAATATTTTCTATTTTGAACATACACATTTCTTATTAATCACATTTCTTATTAATCACATTATGCAATTGCTCAAATATTTTCTATTTTGAACATACCATTTAAGCCCACACGTAGTAACACACACGTCAAGACCTCCAACATACTATATCGTGTTTTTTCTAAGACTTTAACTTAACGTGTGCATCTCTCATATATCCTACCCCTTTTCTCATTAATCGACATACTAACCATATACAAAAACACAAGTTTTTGACAATCTAAAATTATTACTTTAATAGTTTAATTTATGGGAATGAAACAAACTGACCCACCTTAACCGCCGCCACAAAACCACCAGGCCCACCACCGATCACATCGACGTTGTTCTCATCAGATCCACCACCACATGAAGCATAATAATTAATTGATGATAGTAGATTGGATATGTACCTTTTTGTACTCGGGATTTGTTTTCGAAAACACATGGAAATGTTTTTTTAGATCTTCACCAATCTTTAATGATTTTGATTTTCAGTGTAGGGAGAGGCGAAGTGGAGAAGAAAACAATGGAGCGGCGGTTTTATTATTGTAGGGAGAAAGTATGATTGATTAGGTTAAATAAATTGAAGAAGAGAGAGGGAGGAGATAAGATCTGGAAGAAAATAACAATACGTGCCTATTAATTGTGGCAGTTTTTGAAAATCATTAACATGAAATTCCTTTAATGCCCTTTTGTTATTTAATAATTAATATCCAGTTTTATTTTATTACTATAATGCCACACATCATCTTAGCCATTGATCTTCTCATCAAAGGGTGTAGAATGAGTTCTCGCAGTTCTTGTAGATAAGGTGGTTCTGAAAAGAAAGTTACACTATATATATATATATATATATATATATATATATATATATATATATATATATATATATATTAACACTACTAAACATAATTCTATCGGGGTCTGTGAAACCGTGGGACACCCCTAGTTCCGTCATTGATTACATGCCATGAGGTGTTTAATTGTGGTAGAAGCGAACTATAAATCAAAGAAAATGTAACTGAATATCTACTTCAGGAATTGACTTTTTCTCTCTAAAGTCTATGGAGAGAGAAAATCCCCACCCTAAAAACCAACACCCAAACACCCCTCACAACCATGGTAACACTACCACCCCATTCAATCACGATGAACTAATCGAAGAACCATGGGAAACTGTAAATAGAAGAGCCGAGAAAGAAGCGAAATATAATAAAAGTTCAGTAAGGATAACAAAGGGTGAAGGCGTTCAAGAAGGTAAACAGAGGTTACCGCTTTTCAACATGGTAAGCAAGCAAGAAGGTGTTCACAAAGTTAACCAAGACGAGAGTGAAGGAGATGAAAAAGGAAAGCATGATCCTAGCCGGAACGTGGTAAACTTTTTCTTTACCAATTTTCCACCAGAATGGAACAAAGCCGATCTACATGAATTGTTTGCAGAGGTCGAGGAAATAGTAGATTTGTACGTGGCTAGAAAGGTGAGTAAGGCGGGTAGAAAGTTCGGGTTTGCTCCTTTTTTCCGAGTTGGTAGCATTCGTGCTCTTGAAAACAGACTAAATAGAATTAGGATCGGGAATTTCAATCTAAGAGCAAATATTGCTATGTCTGAAAAACCTGTTTCTGACTCTAAAAAAGGAAGCAAGAGAGACGGGTGGGTGTTCGATGTTCCATCCAAATCAAAACAATCACCCATGGTTAACCTCTCTTCATTACTTAATCGTGCGGTCAATGAATCTTTTGTCATTCATTCACTCTCCAAACTACAATCAATATGGTCGTCTTTCAACACTACAAGTTGTAGAGTAAACTATAGGGGTTATTCAAAATTTTCACTAGAATTTAAAAATGAAGAGGAGGGCGGCTCTGTTGGTTATGCGCTCGTAAATCAATAGTTATACGGCTAGAAATTACGTGACCCTATCGGGGCACACACGTATACATTTAGAGAGTGTTTATTAAATATAATTAATATGTTTAATGTATGCTATTAATTATAATTAATATAATCCACGAAATACACATAACGGTCATTAGTTCGTTAGTGTAACGGTTAACGGTCGTTAAGTCCAAAATTAGCTTGTATTGTACATAGTTTATTTCACAAGGACCAAAAGGCGACATGGAGGCCCATAGAACCCTATGGTGGCCGGCCATATGGGCTAGGGCAAGAAGGGGAGTAGCTTTTTCCCTAAGCTACCCTATTAGTATAAAAGGATGCCTTTAGGTCTTCATTTATTCACACCTTCAAATCAAAGCATTCTTTGATCTTATCTCTTGCTCTCTTCAAATCGTCCAACACCCCAAGTAAGGTAGTTGGCTTTGTTTCTTCTCTACGACTAGCATTTGTGTTTAGTTCGTAAGCTCGTGGGTTAAGCACTAGCATCCTAACACTCTCGTTAGACGTGTAGTGTGAGTTTTTGATAGAGATCAACTCACTATAGTTGATTAGGGTTTCGTGGTGATACGAGATCCATTGAAGTGTTTGTGATCAAGATAAAGACTTGGTGGTTATCTATTTTTCAATAGATTCGAGGTTAGTATTTATTATGTGTTTTAATTCATAATATTAAATATAGATCCATCCGCTGCGTACTCATGGTATTGATGGTTTAATCAATATGAATTCTCAACAATGGCATCACGAGCCATCTCGTTTGGTGTTATGTGTTACACATAGAGTCGCTTGCTACGCTAATTAAACTCATATATTAATTGTTATGACAATAACATGCATTATTGTCATTTAATTAAATCTTGATCTTGTTTAATTATTAATGGTTAATAAGACTTAAAAGGGGTTAGGAAAATTAAAAAGATTATTGTAACATGTACTTATTCTTTTTCTTTTTTCCAATCTTAAGGCTTACGCGGTCATTATTATGACGTCTGTGGTCCACTTGGTACCTAGCTCGAAAACCTTGTGGGAGCCTTAGATTCTCCAATTGGGGAAGACTCATTCTGTCTGTTTTAATTGCTTATATGTTTTGGAGCATTACTTGTTTTACTGCTTTCCATTAGAGTCTTTCTTCTCCTCTACCCCTTCTTCTGTCTGTTTTAATTGCTTATATGTTTTATTCTTTGTGACTTGCTTTACATATATGCTATTGATTTTGGAAATAAAAACAGACTAATTACTTATATCGAAACTTGTTTTTAATTAAATCGTGGGTTTCATCAAGCTATTGAGGGTGTGGATCATTACTCGAAGCTACCAGGATATAGCTTGCTGGATATCATGAGATTTAATTATTGTCTGTTAATATACACACTTAATTCCTTGTGACCAGTTATGTGTTATGTGTAAATCTTTTTTTACACTTAAACGGACTATAAACTATTGAAATCTGATTAAATTAAATCACGGGTTCCATCAAGCTATTGAGGGTGTGGATCATTACTCGAAGCTACCAGGATATAGCTTGCTGGATATCGTGTGATTTAATAAACTTTAACTATAAGATACCTAAAGTTTTGTTCTTTTATTAATGATCTTTGATCATATCAAGATCTAGGGTTTTGTGTGGTCTTTTCCCGCCCCACTACATGCTTCGGCATATGAGGGAATTATTGGAAGAACTTGGGTCTTTTGACTCATGCAGAGTACAATATAAGGTTCTTGACCATTCTTTGCCCGTGATAATAGTACACCTAATAAGTTGGAAAAAATTATTTTTTTGCAAACTTGTGTTACAAAGATGTATGCATGCTTCTTTGTACACAATTTTTGATACATGCTTTTGTCAAAAATTATGTGATACCCTATTTGAAATTTAAGTCTATGCCATCCAAATTTGAGGACACTTGCACTTGCCTTTTGCTCTTCGTGGGACGTGAGTGAATTGCAACCCAAGGTGTTTATTCTCTGGCGTTAGACCTAAAGTTATTTACACATGTTATCTAATTGGATGACTTAATCGAGTAAAGCGGTGAGATCCTTGAGCCCGAGGCATAGGATGAGACAAAACATGCATGACACTAGTAGCTTGTACTCTATAGTGCCATAAGTCTCATAAATCTAAGAGTTGCACTTGTAATGCAATTGTCGCACGCCGCCTACCTCTTGTACCCACAAGACTTACCAGAGTAGTAAGCACTACCGTGATGAGTGGGAGTTCAAGAGGGTCTTAGTCTTTTAGTAAATTAATTGTTTTATTTATTAAAACATGGGTAGTTAATTTGTAAAATAATTAATTATCGAAGACACTAAAATTTTGAACTTTGTTTTATTGTAGATGGCAGCAAATCCATCCGTCAACAATTCGATATTCAGGTCTTTCCTCGAAAAGGAAAAACTTATTGGATCTAACTTCCTCGACTGGTATTGGAATTTGAGGATCGTCCTCACAGCCGAGGATAAGTTAACCTATGTAGAGCATCTCATACCTGCTACTCCTGTTCCTCCAACTCCTGATCAGCAGGTTCCTGCTGATGTCCTTGCTGCTCATGCCCAATGGGTTAAAGCATCCAAGGACATAGGCTGTCTTATGCTCATAAGCATGACTCCAGAACTTCAAAAGAATCTGGAGCACTTTGATGCATATAACATACTTAAAGAATTGAATACCATGTTTGCTCAGCAAGCAGAACATGAACTCCTTGAGACTATGCAGGCCTGATGCGCTCCAACAAGCTTTAAATTTATAATACAAGAATTACCGGTTAACTAGGAACACATACGAGCAAGTATACTCGTTCGTGTGTAGCAAGAGGATTGGTAAGTCAAGGTCGTCCCAAGAGACTTGGTTGTACTCAAATGTTGTTTGATTGTTTAAGCAAGTAACAAGTTGATGGATATGATTGTCACGGATCAAACCACCAAGAAAAGCAATATGGAAATCATGATGTAAGCACACAAAGAACATACTTGTATGGATAAATGATCACAAGGATATTAGGATGTCTAGTTTGGAAAACATATTATCATTGGTAATCCTTTCGGCCTATAGAACCAATTATAATAGTTTAGCGTTTTATAAATCAAATATACATAAGTCTTAATCAATTGGTCATGTCATAAGACTCATGCCTAAACCAAAAACAAACAAAGAGTTCTTTCGACCCATAAACTTTGATGTCATCAATTTGTGAAGTTCCATTTACTTGAAAGATGATGAGAACACATATTCAAAAGACTCCTTTCGACCTTTAATCTTTATTAAACTTTCACTTGTTATGTTTATTAATTCACTTGCACAATCGTCACAAAGTACAAGATCAAAACATTCGTCGACTAATGAATTGAAACTAATCACTATTGAGAATCCTTTCGGCCTCTAAACTCAACAATGATCAACCAAAACAATAAACAATGACAAGTTCCAATTTAACCAAATATGATGTCTTTCATCATAAACCAAACAAACACTAATTATGTCCAAACATCCTTTTATCACAAGTTCTCATAATAACCAAACAAGCATAAAGAGATAATTGTAATCAAACATGTAACACAACACACAAAGGAATTCTCATGATCAACATAAGCAAAGACATTAATATGATTGAATTTAATAGAAACAATACCAAACATTAGAGTCAAAGCATCAAGTGCTACAATTCCAACCATGTGATTCCAACCAAAAGAAACTACCAAAATACAAATCATCCATCCCTAAACCTTCCTGGAAATCGGCCTCATGTTGTGAGTATATGACTTAGGGGTGTTTGGTAATAAGGATTGTTGGTGATGTATGTGGTGTTTAATTGGTGTGAACTATAATCAAGCCTTATGTTGTAAGGATGATCTAGTCATATGTCCTGCGAATGTAGACCAAACCAACTCCCCAACACCTCTAGAAATGGGTGGGGAGTGGTAGGAGAGAATCCTCCAAGTGTAGAGAGAATTGGTTGTAGATGGTGTAGATGATTTTTTGATGAAAATACTTAACCAAGCACTCTTATTTATGGTTGAATAATCCTTGGTCACCAAGCATGTTCCTTGGCCACAAAGTGTCATAAAAGTGCAGGAAAAATGAGTAAATAAGAGTAGATGATCAGACTTAGGAGTAATGGTACTTATTTCCTCACTTAAATGCAACTTTGGAGAACTTTAAGTGCACCAACCTGCGGTTGGGATCTCAACCTTGGCGGCTGGAACATTCTGACCACGTCAACCCATGGTTTGGGGTCTCAACCTGTGGCTGGGATGATTGCTCAACCTCAGGTTGGGCTATTGAACCTTAGGTTTGAACCCCAGCTTCAACCTTAGGTTGGAAATTGGTTTGCATGATTGATTCAACCTTGAGTTGGCAATAAACTCTATCTTTAACAATCATCTTTGGCACTTAATCTTGACTCTTTCCTTCTTCATAAAACTTCATAATCATTAACTTGAACTTGGAAATAATCATAGCATGAATCTTTATCTTGAATGAAAAACTTCTCTTCATGCACATAAACTTGATTTGACGACTTTTCTTCGTCTTTTCGTTATTTCCTTCAACATAGTTGTACCTGAACCTGAATACATCTTTTATACCTTTTAAGCATAAAATGTTCATAAATACAACCAAATAACATGCACAAACATACGAATAACGCTACTAAAATATGTACAAAATGAGCGTTATCAAATCCCCCACACTTAAACTTTGCTTGCCCTCAAGCAAATCTAAGAAAAGAAAAATTAAAACACATAACTAAATGGCAAAATGAAAAAAAAATTAAAATTTATGAAAAATTTTGAAAATATCGAAAAATATTTTTGGTTTTTTATAAATAAGCGAAAATTGAGCGCACACTCCCCCACACTTAAGGTTTTGCTTGCCCTCAAGCAAATCTAGAAATTAAGAAAAATAGATCCCACATGGTGTATGAAAAATGATTAATAAAAATATGATGCAAATCTACCAAGTACAAGTACGAGATACGATTCATCTTTTTAAGCTTTAGTGGTGAAAAACCGAGATGTTTGACAATACCCTATTGATTCTCTCGCTTTATAACATGGCTAAGCACCTCACGAAAAGGAATGAAATTATAATTCACTCAACACTCATATATTTTTTATGACGGAGTATATAAGAAAATCACACTCATATTGCTCAGTCATGATCCGTTTATTACCATAGGCTTGTACAAGAAACAAAACTCCACCGACGTAGCGTAAGCACCAAGTGTAAACATCTAAAGAGGACTTTTATTCGGGTTGTAATGTTTAGGTTTCAGGTTAAAAATGTATGGATAAGGCATGGGAATATTTATGAAATTGGATTTAAAAAAAAAATAAAGTTAAGTCAAAGTCCCATGTTGCTAGTTACCGAACAAACCACAAACCAGTAAATGATTATAGTTACAATCTTCTCCTCTTCACATATCGATCACCAAATATATATGTATATCACGTCTTAGCACATTGGCTAATCGATATCTCAAACATACTTCATCTTCCTTCATCTTCATAATAATAATATAGCACATTGGCTATAATTGTCATCACATATATTTTCTTCTTTCTTTTTTTTTTCTTTCTTTTCTTCGATGATTAATCCTTTTTTTTTTTTTTTCTTTTTTTACACATTTTTTTCAACCTTTCTCCTTCATACATCACATCTCCCCCACACTTTGCATAAGCACACCACAAAAATACAAAACATAAAGGTGATCAATCTTCATCTTTGTCGAAATGGCACACACGAATGACAAAGTGTGGCTAACTAATAATCATCAAAAACAATCCAACAACCAAGCAACTAGCAATCAACCGTTTAGACTTTGACAAGGGTAAGGCTAAGGTTTAAAGTGTAAAATATTTTTGTTTTTTTTTTCTGGATGTAACAAAAATGAAAAGATTTAATTTCTGGTTAACTAACCGATGTGGCTAGCTAATATATCATTAGATGTAAAATGGAAGGCCATTTGGTTTAATTCCTAAGGGTGCCTCTTTGTCACACGAATACACTTATATCACACGAGGTGATCTCACTGCGGTCTGGTAATGATTTGCAAGTACAAGTTCTAGAATAAATAAAATCACCGGCACACTCATAGCAAAAAGATTCAAGCATAAAAGATATATGCTATATGAAATAGGCTCAAATCCTCACATATTTAGTGGTAAAGGGCTATAAATGCGCTAGCAAAATGTTATCGATCCTAAAAATGGATTGCAATGTCAATCGGGACACATCTTGAATTTTTCGAAATTTACCGTATTTCACTAGTGGGATGATCTAGTTATTCTAATAGATTAACCTATATGCGTGAAAACAACTAGAAGTTAAAGGCAAACAAGTATAAAAAACTTTAAAAATTGGCCCAAAAATATGAAAATTTAAAACTAGTTTCGTTTTTCACTATTTTACTCCCCCCCCCCCCCTCACACTTAAGTTACGCATTATATTCAATGTGAAAAATAAACTTTAAAGCATGAAAAAGTAGGGAAAATTATGAAAAGAAAAGACCGAGAGAAACGAAACTTCACGGGCTCAAGAAATCGCGATAGAACTCCATATGATAAGATGTTAAGTACACGAGATCAATCGATTTCTCTTCCAACCAAACATGTCCAATCAAGAGTGTAATGCCACTATCATCCAATCTCCAAGAGCTTATTAAATCTGCAAAAATAAATTAAACTACAAAAAAAACATGTAAAATTCTAAAACTCACTTTCGTAGGCATCACGGTTGCATTTAGCGTATGCAACAAGCCTTTTAAACCCCCTCGGTGGCCCAAGTGGACGAGTGAAGTCTCGTGGGGGTTTCCAGTGAACATACCCACAAAGTTCAAAACATTTTTACTTAAAAAAAAAACAAGTACTTATTTATTTACGACGTACTAAAATTAACACAAATTTAAAAAAGCAAAACACAAGTTTAAGTAGAAAGAAAGTGATGTTCAAACATTTTTAGGAGTGATTTCATAAAACATTTAAACTTATTAAAAAAAATTAATTAAAACTTAAGCAATAAAAACAAATATTATTTTTTTTTAATTTAAATTTTTTTTTAATGAACAGTAAATGCCAGTTCAATTGTGAACCGGGCGGTTTGAAATGAACTGGTTCACAGAAAACAATGAACCGGACCGGTTGAAAATGAACCGGTCGATTGGACTGGGTCAGAAAGGTTGAACCGGGCCGGCTGAAAATGAACCGGTTCGGTTGAGATTGGTCTGGGTCACAGAAAGTTTGAACCGGGCCGGTTCATTTTTGAACCGGCGGTTTGCAATTTTTTTTTTTTTTTAAAAAAAACTTTTCTTTTTTTTTAAAACTTTTCATTTTATTTTATTTATGGACAAGTTTAAACTTTAAAACTTTTATTAAACTTAAAAATAAAGTTAAACACAAAAGAGCATATTCTACTACTCTAAACAAATATGAAAACACTATCAATCACGGAAAACAATTAAGAAAATTGAGACAAACACAATTGGTGGTTTTTTTTGGCAAGCAATTTCGAGCACAAACTTTGAAAGCAAACATTTGAATGAGCATTTTTAGAACACTTGAAACCAAATGCCGACACCAAAAACTTTATTTTGATGCCAAGATCATTAAGCAAAAGATGAGAATTAAGAGATTTTTAAAACAAAACGCAAGTGAAGCAATTAAGAAAATATCATGAGCAAACAAGCAAGCAAGAGCAATCAAACAAGAGCAAAGAGACAATCATTCATGAGCAAGAGCAATTTAGCATTCGAACAAATTAGTAAACAAGAAATCAATTCAATATATCAAGCAAATGAACAAACGAACAATTCAACAATATATCAAAAACTTGATGGTGACGGTGCCGGGTCATATGAATAAGACAAGCAATTCAACAAGAATTCAATTAAAACAAACAATCAAACATTTCAATCAAAATTCAACAAACAAGCAAACAAACACCTAAGAACAAAAACCAAATCCCCGGCAGCGGCGCCAAAAACTTGATGCGCTCCAACAAGCTTTAAATTTATAATACAAGAATTACCGGTTAACTAGGAACATATACGAGCAAGTATACTCGTTCGTGTGTAGCAAGAGGATTGGTAAGTCAAGGTCGTTCCAAGAGACTTGGTTGTACTCAAATGTTGTTTGATTATTTAAACAAGTAACAAGTTGATGGATATGATTGTCACGGATCAAACCAGCAAGAAAAGCAATATGGAAATCATGATGTAAGCACACAAAGAACATACTTGTATGGATAAATGATCACAAGGATATTAGGATGTTTAGTTTGGAAAACATATTATCATTGGTAATCCTTTCGACCTATAGAACCAATTATAATAGCTTAGCATTTTATAAATCAAATATACATAAGTCTTAATCAATTGGTCATGTCATAAGACTCATGCCTAAACCAAAAACAAACAAAGAGTTCTATCGACCCATAAACTTTGATGTCATCAATTTGTGAAGTTCCATTTACTTGAAAGATGATGAGAACACATATTCAAAAGACTCCTTTCGACCTTTAATCTTTATTAACTTTTCACTTGTTATGTTTATTAATTCTCTTGCACAATCGTCACAAAGTACAAGATCAAAACATTCATCGACTAATGAATTGAAACTAATCACTATTGAGAATCCTTTCGGCCTCTAAACTCAACAATGATCAACCAAAACAATAAACAATGACAAGTTCCAATTTAACCAAATATGATGTCTTTCATCATAAACCAAAAAAACACTAATTATGTTTAAACACCCTTTTATCACAAGTTCTCATAATAACCAAACAAGCATAAAGAGATAATTGTAATCAAACATGTAACCTAACACACAAAGGAATTCTCATGATCAACATAAGCAAAGACATTAATATGATTGAATTTAATAGAAACAATACCAAACATTAGAGTCAAAGCATCAAGTGCTACAATTCCAACCATGTGATTCCAACCAAAAGAAACTACCAAAATACAAATCATCCATCCCTAAACCTTCCTGGAAATCGGCCTCATGTTGTGAGTATATGACTTAGGGGTGTTTGGTAATAAGGATTGTTGGTGATGTATGTGGTGTTTAATTGGTGTAAACTATAATTAAGCCTTATGTTGTAAGGATGATCTAGTCATATGTCCTGCGAATGTAGACAAAACCAACTCCCCAACACCTCTAGAAATGGGTGGGGAGTGGTAGGAGAGAATCCTCCAAGTGTAGAGAGAATTGGTTGTAGATGGTGTAGATGATTTTTTGATGAAAACACTTAACCAAGCACTCTTATTTATGGTTGAATAATCCTTGGTCACCAAGCATGTTCCTTGGCCACAAAGTGTCATAAAAGTGCAGGAAAAATGAGTAAATAAGAGTAGATGATCGGACTTGGGAGTAATGGTACTTAATTCCTCACTTAAATGCAACTTTGGAGGACTTTAAGTGCACCAACCTGCGGTTGGGATCTCAACCTTGGCGGCTGGAACATTCTGACCACGTCAACCCATGGTTTGGGGTCTCAACCTATGGCTGGGATGATTGCTCAACCTCAGGTTGGGCTATTGAACCTTAGGTTTGAACCCCAGCTTCAACCTTAGGTTGGAAATTGGTTTGCATGATTGATTCAACCTTGAGTTGGCAATAAACTCCATCTTTAACAATCATCTTTGGCACTTAATCTTGACTCTTTCCTTCTTCATAAAACTTCATAATCATTAACTTGAACTTGGAAATAATCATAGCATGAATCTTTATCTTGAATGAAAAACTTCTCTTCATGCACATAAACTTGATTTGACGACTTTTCTTCGTCTTTTCGTTATTTCCTTCAACATAGTTGTACCTGAACCTGAATACATCTTTTATACCTTTTAAGCATAAAATGTTCACAAATACAACCAAATAACATGCACAAATATACGAATAACGCTACTAAAATATGTACAAAATGAGCGTTATCAAGGACTTTCATGCATTTAAGCATGAGGAGGGTCAATCTGTTAGCACCTATGTTCTGAAAATGAAGGGCTATCTAGATAGACTAGAATGCCTTGGTCACCCCATGTCATCTGGCCTTGCAGTGAGCCTGATTTTTACCTCTCTGAACAAGGACTTTGCTAGATTCAGACAGAACTATAATATGCAATACATGGGGAAGACAGTGAATGAAGTGCATGCAATGCTTAAGCTGCACGAACAAGGGCTTCCTAAGAAAGATGCTACCCCTACTCTACTTGCTATAAGAGTAGGAAGGATCCAGAAGAATAATAAGAACAAGAAGCCATTGAATGGTGCTCAGGGTAAGAATCACGGTAAAGGCAAGGCTAAGCTTGCTTATGCCCCCAAGGCCAAGATTCCCCCTCCACCTAAAAAGGAGCATCCTGCTAAGGACATTGAGTGTCATCATTTTCATCAGACTAGACACTGGAGAAGGAACTGTCCTGCTTATTTAGCCCAGTTGATGCAGAAGAGGTGCAATATGGGTAGCAATGCTTGCACATCAGGTATCTTCATCATAGAACTTTATACTTTTCCTCATAAATCTTGGGTATATGACATTGGTTGTGGTACTCACATCTGTAATACTACTCAGGGTCTCAGGGGAAGTAAGAGACTGAAGCCGGGAGCTTTAAGCCTGTACGTGGAAATGGAAATCGTGCAGCCGTTGAAACTATCGAAAGTTTTGATTTATACCTTCCTAGTGGTTTAATAATTGTATTGGACAATTGTCATTATGCTCCTAGTATTACTATGGGTATTGTTTCAGTTTCACTTTTGAAAGACAAGGGTTTTACTCATTGTTTTACGGATATTGGTATTTCAGTTTCAATAAATAACATGTTTTATTTTAATGTTGTTTCTAGGAATGGTATTTTTGAAATTGATATGCGTGATTCTGTTTCGAATGATTGTTCTATGTATTCTGTTAATAGAAAAAGAGCCAAGCGTAACTTGGACTCTACATTCTTGTGGCATTGCCGACTTGGGCACATTAACAAGAAACGCATTGAGAAGCTGCAACGTGATGGGCTTCTTAAATCAACTGACCTTGAGTCTTTTGATAAGTGTGAATCTTGTGTGTCTGGGAAGATGGCAAGAAAGCCTTTTCCGCATAAAACGGAGAAAGCTACAGATTTGCTTAGACTCATACATTCTGATGTATGTGGCCCTTTTAGAACTGTGTCAAAACAAGGATACAGCTATTTCTTAACTTTCACTGACGACTTTAGTTGATATGGTTATGTTTACCTGCTTAAACATAAACATGAAGTCTTTGAAACTTTCAAAGTATTTCAAAGTGAAGTTGAGAATCAACTTGGTAAGACCATAAAGGCTTTACGGTCTGACCGTGGAGGCGAATATATGAGTCAAGAGTTTATAGATCATCTTAAGAAGTGTAGGATTGTCTCACAGCTCTCTTCTCCACGTACACCTCAATATAATGGTGTATCTGAGAGAAGAAATCAAACCCTGCTTGACATGGTAAGATCTATGATGAAACAAACAACTCTACCAATGTCCATTTGGGATTATGCTCTTGAGTCTGCTGCACGCATTCTCAATATGGTTCCATCAGAGAAGGTTGAAAAGACACCATATGAACTATGGCATGGGAAAGTCCTTAATCTGTCTTACTTAAAGGTCTGGGGTTGTGAGGCATTCGTGAAACGTGATACGCCTGACAAACTTGAGCCAAGATCTATTAAGTGTATCTTTGTAGGATACCTAAAGGAAATAATGGGTTACTACTTCTACTACCCACTTGAGCACAAAGTATTTGTTGCACGTTTTGCTGACTTTTTTGAGAATCGTCTCATCTCACAAGAAGCATGTGGGAGGATTGTAGAACTTGATGAAATTCAAGAAGATACTCACCCTTCTGAAAATACTAGCCAACTTCCTGA
This sequence comes from Artemisia tridentata subsp. tridentata, assembly GCA_021014915.2. Taxonomy (NCBI): domain Eukaryota; kingdom Viridiplantae; phylum Streptophyta; class Magnoliopsida; order Asterales; family Asteraceae; genus Artemisia; species Artemisia tridentata. The sequence continues at coordinate 408,378,751 of CP139505.1, forward strand.
GATGGTTGAACATGAAAGTGTTGAACTAGAAGGTGAAGTTATTCATGTTCGTAGGTCCTTAAGGACAGTACGTGCACCTGAACGTATGTGTTTGTACAACGATTCAGAGGAGCATGAGTTAGGGGATCACAATGAGCCCGCTAACTATAAAGCTGCATTAGCAGATTCTGAATCTAAAAAATGGCTTAATGCTATGAACGAGGAAATGAAATCCATGAAAGACAATGAAATATGGATTGAAGTTAACCTCCCTCCTAACGCTAAAATCGTTGGTAGCAAGTGGCTCTTCAAGAAGAAGACTGACATGGATGGAAAGGTACACACCTACAAAGCTCGTTTTGTGGCAAAAGGCTATACTCAAACCTACGGTGTAGATTATGAGGAAACCTTCTCGCCTGTCGCAGACATAAAAGCTATTAGGATTCTTTTAGCCATAGCAGCATACTATGACTATGAGATTTGGCAGATGGATGTAAAAACTGCCTTCTTGAATGGTCACTTAACCGAAGAGGTTTACATGGACCAACCTGAAGGATTTATCAATCCACAAAATCCTAACCATGTATGCAAGCTACAATGATCCATTTATGGATTAAGGAAAGCATCTAGGCAATGGAATAAAAGGTTTGATGAGGAAATCAAGAAGTATGGTTTCACTCAAAACCTTGATGAGCCATGTGTATATCGTAAGGCTAGTGGGAGTAATGTAGCATTCCTAATCTTATATGTTGATGACATATTGATCATGGGAAACAACATTCCAATGTTACAAGCTATTAAAGCCTATCTTGGAAATTGTTTTTCTATGAAGGGTTTAGGTGAAGCTGCATATATTCTAGGAATCAAGATCTACAGAGATAGATCTAAGCGGTTGATTGGACTTTGTCAAAGTGCATACATTGAGAAAATCTTGAAAAGATTTAATATGGCGAATTCCAAGCGTGGAACTACCCCAATGCAAGTAAAACTCGAGTTGAGAAAATCTCAATGACCCTCAACACCTGAAGAGGTGGAACGCATGAAGAGGATTCTTTATGCCTCGGCTGTAGGATCCATCATGTATGCGGTGAGGTGCACTAGACCTGATGTTGCGTTCGCTCAGAACTTAACAAGTCGATTTCAAGTAGATCCAGGTGAGAATCACTGGTCTGCTGTGAAGAACATACTAAAGTATCTCAGATATACTAAAGATATGTTTCTTGTTTACGGTGGAGACCCAAACATAGAGCTCAGAGTTATCTGTTATACTAATGCTGGGTGGCAGACCGAAAAGGATGACACCAAGTCGCAAACTGGATACGTTTTCGTTCTAAACGGAGGCGTTGTAGTCCGGCAGAGTGCCAAGCAAAGCATTACAGTGATGTCTTCCACAGAAGCTGAATACATGATGAACTCAAATAAGTACATTTTATTATCATCATTTATCCTGTTTATTTGACTTGTTTTATTATATTATGTATGAGAATTGATACTTAATCGTTTACTTTTGTAATTCTCAGTTAAAAACAAGCAATTTGTGAAACTTAGCTATTATGGACTAAAAATGGAGAAAAATGATCAAGATTGGAAAAGGCTGCTGAAATGAAGAGATTGAAGACCATTGCCTGACTTTGAAGAATGCACGCATGCAATTCTATCATGCGTTGCATATGAAACTTTGGTCAACGAAGAAGAACCAAATTGTTCTACTCCAGATGCGCCGCATTATACTTCTTACATACGGCGCATCACTATCAAGATTTCACCAGTTTCGATCCAAGATACAAGAAGACATGCACCGCATACAGTTATGAAGATACGCCGCATCTCAAGGCGGTGTACGAATATTCTGGAATATAATAACCTTGGACCCCACGTGAAGTTAAGTCAATGCGTCGCATCTACTTATTCAATGCGCCGCATTTTACCTCAGACAGAAACTATAAATACCCCAAGGCCAGACGAATTAAAAAAGACTTTTGACGTACGTGCCATATATCCCTAGACGAGCAAACGAATTCAGACGAATAGGCAGCACAAGACACACCCGAACGAAGATACAAGAGCTGTAAGAAGGTCCAGCATATGTTTAATTCATTAAGTAGTTTTGTTTCATTGTATTAGTACACTTTAATTCATCAGGATTGGTGGCTTGTGTAATGTGACAACGGAAAGGTTGCACTCCCTTAAAACTGCTTTCCCATTAATTAAAGTTTATATGTTGATGTCTTTGGTGACTTTTATTAGTGCATTGATAACCTCTGTGTCTATTAGTGGCTTGTCGTATGTGACTACGGAAGATCATATTGCTCCCACGGTTATAACTAACTTGATCACTTAGGAATAACTTTTAGACATAAGTAATCATTAAGGGTTTACTCGCCGATAAGATTAGAGCCAACGAGAAAGGGTTAATTACATACACTTCATATAAAACTAGCAATAAAACAAGTGACAAGCTACTTAATTATCAGGACAGGTCTTCTTATTGTCTCAAGTATTTATCTGTGTATGTAACACCCCAACCCGACAAGGGCAAAGGTGTCACAACAACGGTGGCTTATCAGAACAGATACCAGCATACGACATAAATAATACAATAGAATTCAATGGTTACAAAGGAAATATGAAATTACATGATTCCAATACAATGATTTCTAAGTCTAACATGAGTTCTTCTAACCATCATCAATAGCTAATCCCAAGCTGCTAGTAAACTCTTCTATGTCCAAAGTACTCTCTAATCAATCCCAACTTCCAACTAAAACCTGCCGCGAGGAAAGAAAACGCGGCTGAGCTACACGAGCTCAGTGAACAGATATAACGATAACAAGCAGTAAAGGTAAAGTAGTGAAGTAAGTGAATGAATACCAGGTGTAACAGGAGTCAGGAACAGGAACATAAAGGTTATACAGATATAACATGATTAGAACTAGTTACAGTAGATAAGTGTCAAGGTGTAATCCATAATCCCACCACATGCCCAGATCAGATCATGTCAAGTCAAATGTCAGGTCAAGTGTCAGGTCATAAGGTTACAAGGATTTAGGGAAACAGAAATCCTCTACGAGCCCAGAAACAGTACATATCAAATCAAATCACATATCAGGGTGTATGGAGGGGTGACCTCAGCATACCAGGTACAGGGTGAGGGGATACCTCCAAGGGTTGGAGTAGCTAGCTCCCAGGATTGTGAAAGACGTGTATCGCACACACTCGTCAGTCACCAGATAATACAAGTAATACAAACAAATCAGGTCAAGTCTAGGATGCATCCATACGCCCCCAGTAGGCCACAGGGTCTTCCTCTACGCAACAAGTATAAATCAGGTCAGGGACGGGACAGGACATCACTCCCCTGCCCTAGAGTCATGCCACCGGTGCATCAATGACATGGACATGAAACCCTCATGCCTAGTGGGTGGCTCGTAGTCTCAAACTGTGGGTCAAGGGTCAAGTATCATGTGTCAAGTGTCAAGTGTCAAGTGGCAGGTGCCAAGTATCAAGTATCAAGCAGTTCAGGATCAAGTTTCACATCAGGGTTCAAGTCAGGAGATCAAGACAAAGGTTTAAGCAAAGGTTCACATCAGAAGGTTCAATATCAGGTAGGTCAATATCAGGAAGGTCAATCTCAGTTTGTTCAAAGGTTCATAATAAAAGCTCACTTTAACAGTTTATATTAAAAGTCCATATCATAGGTGTTAAAATAATTCTTAAGTACTGGTTCCATAAAAGTAATCTTTAAACGGTTTTCAATAAGAAGGTCCTTTAAAAATGATTTCTGTAAAGATAGTCTTACAAATAGTTTCTTAAAACATTTTCATAATTAATTAAAAGATTTTCTCATCCAGTTATAATATCAAGTGTATCAAGGTTCAGGTCAAGGTTCATGGCAGGATTCATATATAAGGTTCACGGCAGGGTTCAAAGCAAGGTGTGAAACAAAAGATCAAGGCAAGGGTTCAAACAAGGGTCCAAGAGTAAGTACACAGATCAAGGTTCACAATACAAGGGATACATAGCAATGGTTCGGGAAATCTTAAACGAATCTAATAAATCAAGAGAACGAAGGCCCCTTACTGAAAAGGGCAGAATATCCGTACCTTAATAACCAAGCAAGCAACAGAAATAGCAAACACAGAAAAGAGTTAAGACCTCTCCTTCTTGGCACCTAGAGGAGTAAAGACAGAATTACTAAGGGGTTCAAGTTCAGATTACCATCTTTAATTATCTTTTCATTTTAAGAACTTTCCAGATTTAGTAACTTTCTATTTTTAGCAGGTTTCCCGAATCAGTAAGCTTCCATATTTAGCAATATTCAAATGATTAAGTTAAGTCATTAATTAGCTTATTAAGGAAATAATATTCATTTTGACAAGTTATGCAAATTTTAGGGTTAAGCATGACAAGTTTTCATAGTTTAGGGTTATAATTGTAACTTCATCAATTTCAAAGGTCTAAAGTGAAAATACTTCAAGTACTGATTTAAATACATATTTTATTCAGAATGATGTCATAATCCCTTTAGTTTCAATATTTTACAGTTTAAACCCTTCTAGTTACAATATTTACAAAACAACCCTTATATTTACATAATTCATGATTTAATCCCTTTAATATCCATACTTACCAACCAAGCATGTTATTCTACCAAAATTCAGAATGCCACATCAGAATTATCATATTGTACTATTCAGCCCCTCAGATTTTAGAATTTACACAATTAGTCCCTTAAGTTTACAAAACTTATAAATTAAATCATAATTCCATAATAATTACACATTAGCCCCATAAATACTCAAAATTACACAAAACACTCTTAATATTATTATTTACTCAAAATAACTTCAAGTTTCCAGAAATTACATTTTTAGTCCCTCAAGTTTAATTTAATTTCAATTCGAATTAATAAATATATATATTTACTCTTTAAACCTTTTAATTTCAAATCTAACACTCATGGCCCTCATTTATATTTTTACATGATTAGTCCCTAATTATAACACATTACAAAAATATCCCATGAGTTTTTAAAAATTACAAAACACCCCCTTATATATTCATTTTAAAATCGGTAAATAAACAAAACAATACAAACCCTAAAATTAATTCACAAATCATTGACCAATCATTAATTTTAACCTTAAACATCATAATGACCAGATCTTGGACCAAAAACCCTAACCCTAATTTCCTTCTCTTTTATTTTATTTCTTTTCTTTTTCTTAAAACCCGAAATACAAAATAATTTACCATGTTCGATCTAGGCCTCAAAAATTCGAATTAGTATTTTTCTGAGATCATATGTACTGTATAGAGTCAACATAAAATAGATTTCATGCCAAGAAAATTCGTATAGAATTATTTAGAGTTTTATTACGTTTTTAAGTTTTAATTCACAAATAAATTATAGATCATGCATGGTTCGTGTTTATCATTTTATTTGAGACTTATATGATGTAAGAGACGTGAGAAAAATACCAGACCAAATCAGGAACGAGTAGAATAGGCTGGACGAATTTTTGTTCTTCGGCTAGGATAATACGACACCAACCATTTCCTTTGAGCACAAACGCGACCAATAAACCTTGTAATCATTTTTCACAGATCATACATGATATGAGGAACATAGGAAAAATGGAAAACGAATTTTACATGGGTCGTACGAATTATAATGGAATTTACCTTACGTTTGGAATAAAAGAAGAAAAATTCGACACCAAGCAAATCCGACCTCTATAAATCGAAGGGCTATTTTTCCAGACCTCTTGAGATGCTAAAGAACACAGGAAAAATAGCCTCACAACTCCAGAAAGTCGTATGGAATTATGGACGAATTTGTTAGGGTTTTCTTGATGTTTCGGTTTGCAAAAATGGGAAATGATTGAAAGGAGAAATATATGGAATTGATTGCCGAGTGATTAGGGGGGAGGAGGACTTCTTCACACGTTTTTAAGGAGACCAAATCAATCTCTTAACAACCTTGATCCTTTTCTTATTTTAAATGATCTTATCTCATATATTTAATACTTTAAAATCATATAAATACATAACATATAAAGTTTTTGGTCCATATGTGACTTATAATGTGTTATAAACATTTTTGTGGCATGCACAACATTTAATTGGTGCCTCATAATTATTTTACATCATGTATGGTTTAGTTACATAGGTTTTTGTGATTTAATTGTTAGTTATATAAGTTTTAATTAAATTTCAAAGTTGTAGGGGCATTTTGGTCTTTTTACATGTTATTTGAATTTCAGGTATTACAGTGTACGTGCGTGCTTATCGCTGATTCGTGCTCATTAGTTTAGTTTATTATTTAATTGCAACCAAAACATTCCAGTCTCTCAGGCTGAACCCCCTTGCGTTAGATTAGGTTGTATAATTGACTTAAGATATTAAAATACTGATTAGAATAACTAGATAATACGTTCCACTCTTAGTGATCGACACTCTACTTACCATTATATTCATACTGACCGGGTACACTGCTCGTTAAGTGTGTGTGTTATTGATAAGTCGGCTAAATATAAATTTAAAACTTGAGTAGGCATTAATACTGCTAAACCGCAACGACACATCACGCGCATCAAGTTTTTGGCGCCGCTGCCGGGGAGTGAATTGTTATTATCTGTTAATTTGATTAGTATTTTAATTAGGTTTTTTTTTCTTTTTAATTTTTAGATTTTAACCACTAACCGTGTTGTGTATTAGATTAATTGCATTCATTGTATTATTTGCATATTTTCTGTTTTGTGTGTTATTTGTTTTCTTTTATTTTTGTTGCTTTTCGTTTGTGTTTATTTTTGTTTTTTATTTTTCTGTTTTTCTGCATACTGCTATCGTTGTACTGAGCTTATTCAAACGACACGGCGCATCTATTTTCATAGATACGGCGTATTGCGATTAATTTTTATAAAATACAACGCGTTTAATAAATTTGATACGACGCATCTTTCCCCAAGATACGGCGTATTCTGTTTTTAATAAGAAATTTTTCTAAACGTTAACGCCATACGGCGCATCTGTTTTTGCAGATACGGCGTATTTATTATTTTAATTAAAAACAGTTTTCGAATTATTAAACAGATACGACGCATCGATTTTTATCGATACGGCGCATCTTTCTGAATCAAAAATCTTGTATTTTGAAACGTAACGAAAATACGACGCATTAACCTTTGTTAATACGACGCATTTAATTTTAATAAATAAAATTGATTTTTGATTAATTAAAACTGATACGGCGCATTCTAATTTATAAGCGGCGTATCTATTTTCTGAATAAAAGTCTGATTAAATTTTAACGATTATAAGATACGGCGTATCCAACTTTTTGGATACGGCGCATCGTCTGCAGATTTCAGTAACTTTTATTTTTCGTATTCCGTTTTCGTTGTTGATTTTCTGATATATTACTTTCTTGAACATACCCTACTGATCCTTTTGTGATAGTTTCAGGAAGTGCATGACCAGGAGTTCTACAAAGAACTTGATTACACCTTTCGACGATCCTGAACGAGCCTTTCATTCGCTTAAAAGGCTTTTCAACACAAAAAGCTTTGATTTTTCAAGTTCATTCGAGCTTGATTATTTTTCTGAAGAGAAAGAGGAAGAAGAAACAGAAGCAATGGGCGAAAACACAACTATGGAGGAATACATGAACAATACCCGTGCTGATTACAGTTCAGGAGTTGCTAGACCAAAGTTTGATGATAAGTCAAAGTTTGAGTTGAAGGGTCAGTTTCTCAAGGAGCTAAGAGAAAATGCTTTCAGTGGAACAGAACATGAAGATGCTAATGAACATGTTGAAAAGGTCCTCGAGATTGCAGATTTGTTTACTACGGAAGGAGTCACTGACGATCAACTCATGCTAAGAATCTTTCCAATCTCGCTTAAAGGAGCTGCTAATAAGTGGCTAAGGAATGAACCTGCTTGTTCAATCACAACGTGGGAAGATTTGAAGAGCAAATTCCTGAAAAGATATTGTCCACCTGCTAAGACTGCTAAAAAGATGGAGGCTATCAACAGTTTCAAGCAAGAGCCTGATGAAACTCTTTATCAAGCTTGGGAACGATTTAAAGACTTACTGGTGAAATGTCCTCAACACTATCTAACCCCAATGCAGGAGATAATATTGTTTTATCAAGGATTAGACGTGCTTACTAGACAGATTTCGGATGCTAAGGGAGTTGTGCCTCAAATGAGTGCAGCTAATGCTAGGAAAGCTATCCAAGAAGCTGCTGATCATTCTCAAAAATGGCACGATGGAACCTCTACTAGATCTAAGGGAAGCACTAATTTTGACGGGTTTGCTGCAATTCAAGCTCAATTGGATAAAATTAGTAGAGAGATGAAGAAGCGTGATGAAAAAGTGTATGCTGCCCAAGTTGGATGTGAAAAGTGTGAAGGACCTCACTACACTAAAGATTGCCCGAATAAGAATGAAAGTGAGACATTTGAAGAAGCATACTACACACAATTTGGACAACCATTCCGACCTTCAGGAAGATTTAGGGAAGCTACTCCGGGACTCTATCAAAAGAACAACTTTAATCCCGCTTATCAAGAAAGGAGGCAGACTTTAGATGACACTTTAAAGCAAATTATGGCCGATGCTGCTAAAAGACATGAAGAGAATACTGCTATGATCAAAGAAATCCGAGCTTCAACGGACACTATCACAAGAAATCAAGGAGCTTCGATCAAAGCATTGGAACAACAAATTGGTCAAATGAGCAAAGTTCTTCAAGAAAGGGGATATGGAAGTTTACCTAGCTCAACTGAAACCAACCCAAGAGATCATGTCAAGGCCATAAGCACCACTGAAGAAGTCACTCCTAACATTCCTTTTCCTAGAAGACTGATGAATGGTAATGATGGTGCAAGACCCGAATTTTTATTTAATTCTTCAATCAGTTTAAGGAGACTACTCAAAGAGAAGACAAAGATTGAAGAGGAGATCAAGGCTACAATGAAAGAAGAGAGCTCTGCAACCGACTTACGTGCCTTGCCTCATAAAGAAAAGGACCCAGGAAGTTTTACTTTACCTTGTTCAATTAATGATATATCTTTCAATAATGTGTTAGCTGACTTGGGAGCTAGTGTTAGTGTAATGCCCCTTAAGACATTCACTACCTTAGGACTAGGAAAATTAGCACCAACTAAGTTGCTTATTGAATTGGCTGATAAAACGGTAAAACAACCTGAAGGGATTGCTAATAATGTGCTAGTTAAGATTGAGAAGTTTGTTTTCCCCGTAGACTTTGTTATATTAGATATGCCCGAGGATGTTAAGATTCCTTTAATCCTTGGAAGACCTTTCTTGTCTACCGCCCATGCTAAGATTGATGTGTTTAAAAGAAAAATCTCATTAAGGGTAGGGAATAATAAACTAGTCTATAAGTGCCAAGATCCTGTTAAAAGCATAATTAGAGGCGTCTATATGATAGGATTAAGAGAACGTATGGACCTCGATCTTGAAGCTAGGCTTATGGGAGAAACATTGATTCAAAACAACTCAACTAATCCTAATCATGAGAACTTTGAGGAATTTATTGACCTTAATGTACCTACCGAACTTAGACGCGATATTGTTAATGATTCTGATGATGAATGGTATGATTGCGTAGTGATTAACAAACGTAGGAGGATAGTTGAGGATACAAATTCGAATGATGATGTGTTTATTGAACTACCACCCCACCTTGCATATTTGTGCCTATTTAATAATAAGAATTTCCCGTCTATCATTTTGTCATCTCTGCCCGAAAGGGACAGAACTTTGTTTATACAGATATTAAAAAAGAATGGCGTGGAAATTAAGGACGAGCAAGGAGTGTTCAAAATTACTGAATTGGCAATGAGGGAGCGCGATGCTTCCGACTCCTTCAATGATCGGTATTAATGCGCTGAATGTGAGTCTAACTTGAAGACTCTGGGAATAAAGACAAGTGCTGACCGGGAGACAACCCGAAGAAAAAATTTACTATTCTATTCTGTGTCGATTCAGTCAGGCCCGCAGAAGATACGGCGCATCTCCATCCTAAGATGCTACGCATCTCCTGCACTGGTCATATCTTACTTTATTTTTCTGCATTTTTATTTTTGACTTTAAAACTTTTTGTCAGTTTATTTTAATGCGGCGCATCCCTGGTTAAGGATGCGATGCATCTTTTATTCTGATTCGTAATTATTCCAGGCTCGATACGGCGTATCTTCTTCCATAAGATACGGCGCATCGACTGACCTGATGATTTTCATTTTAATTTTTAAGTTTTATTTTTACTAACTACTAATGTATTATGCAAGTTTGAACCTTCTTAACTTAGGTGTGTTTAAGTCTTGATGGTATTATAGATTCCTGCATTTCCTGTGGATACATCAATTATGAAGCTTAAACGTTCTCATCCACGAGGAAGTTGATTTTTGCTCTTATACAAATAATGGAGGATCATACCGAGCAAATCTCAGGGGAGTTTTTCTGTTCTAATTCTTTTATTTTCCAGTTTTTAACCTTTGATACAAACAACGAGGACGTTGTTTAACTTAAGTGGGGGGATTGGAGAATTAGAACACTTACTTGTCCTAAACTTTTTCAAAAATTATGCTTAAAATGCGCTTAATATATCAAAATTAAAATTTTTTTAGCATGTTTTTGTTTAAGATCTAAGTTGCATAGCTGCACACATAACATTATTTTCAAAAATTGCGATTTTTCAAAATTCACAAATCTATGAGTGTGCCGGTGACTTGTAAACTTTAGAACTTGGCTTGTATACTATTCGAGACCACCATAATAAGTATTATTTTTATAATTGGAATGACTTGTCTAAATTGGTAAATTTCTAGAATTACACCCAAATAGCCTTTATATGTTATGTGATATTAGCTAACTACACTGGTTAGTTGACCCCCGTATAAACCCTTTTGTTACTCTCACTTTGAGAGTAAGGTACCCCTAGAAAAACACTCAGAGCCATTCCTTTCGTTTCTTACACCTTTGTTATAATGTTTCGTTACACCCTTACACCTTAGCCTACCCTGTAGATTAAAATCCGTGGTTGGTTAATTGCTTTTGGCAAAGTGTGTTTTCTTACATTACCTGTGTTCGCGTGCGTAATTCATTATCTATGGTTAGGTCGGGAAATTGCACAATGCAATTGGAGTAAAAGTAAATATTGTATATCTTTGAGTCTTGTTTTTCGTGTGTTTACTATTTTCTCTATTACCGTTAATTCTGAAGTCATGAAAAGTATGGAAAAATTATCCAGAGTTATCGTTATAGTGATGTGGTGAAATTTTACACATCTATGTTTATGTTTCAAGTTTAAAAATAAAAATAAAAAATAAAAAATAAAAATAAATTAAAAAAAAAAAAAAAAAAAAAAAAAATCGAAAAAATAAGAAAAGAAAAAGAAAAAAGGAAAAGTTGGAAGCTTGTTTTAACCAACTTATATAAAGTTTTGTATTAAGTAGTCGATATCACCACTAGTTGTTGTATATTATATTTATGGATTGAATGGGAGTTGAACGTTATGGGAACGCCAACTAAAGGTTATTCCTTGATTGAGATCTTATTGAGTATAATTCGTGTCTACCTAAAGCGTGTGTTTCAAGTGTTAAAGCGTGAGTTATTCTATGATATGAGTCTTATTCATGGGATGGTTGGGATAGTAATTAACCACACTTAGGATTTTAATTTATCTGTTTTGTTTATTTTTCATTTTACACCAATTTGTATCCCAAATATTATCCATACCCTATATTATTCTTTATCCAAACCTTTAATTTATTAAGATTAGGGATTTGAGCAATCTTAAGTATCGTAGTCGTGGATTCGGCTATGTATTTATGATTTTGTCGCCCTTTTTGATATAATATTATTGGTGAAGATTACTTGGTCCAATCTTTAGCCTATTCGAGTTAAGGATTTGAGCAATTGCAAGTATCATGTTCGTGGATTCGATCATGTATTTGTGATTTTGTCACCTTTTCTGGAATTTGAGATCGATAGAGATTAAGAAGAATGAATAACCCTTAACCTACAAACCCTTTTTACCGCTTTAGACTTGTTATTCCTTGGCTATAGTGGGGGAGATGTGTATACTTGCCAAGCTTATGATAGAATATTCGTCACGACTGGACAGTTAAACGATTAGATTTGCTTTTATCGAAATATTTTATTTTATTCCTAATTCGTTAAGTGTTTTGTTGTGTGATTATGATAAAACGAATACATGCTTAAATATAAAAATAAATCCTAATATCTTTTAGGATATATTTTCATAAGATTAATTCTAAGGTTTACTTGGGGACAAGTAAAGTTCAAGTGGGGGGATATTTGATGAACTCAAATAAGTACAATTTATTATCATCATTTATCCTATTTATTTGACTTGTTTTATTATATTATGTATGAGAATTGATACTTAATCGTTTACTTTTGTAATTCTCAGTTAAAAACAAGCATTTGGTGAAACTTAGCTATTATGGACTAAAAATGGAGAAAAATGATCAAGATTGGAAAAGGTTGCTGAAATGAAGAGATTGAAGACCATTGCCTGACTTTGAAGAATGCACGCATGCAATTCTGTCATGCGTTGCATATGAAACTTTGGTCAACGAAGAAGAACCAACTTGTTCTACTCCAGATGCGCCGCATTATACTTCTTACATACGGCGCATCACTATCAAGATTTCACCAGTTTCGATCCAAGATACAAGAAGACATGCGCCGCATACAGTTATGAAGATACGCCGCATCTCAAGGCGGTGTACGAATATTCTGGAATATAATAACCTTGGACCCCACGTGAAGTTAAGTCAATGCGCCGCATCTTACCTCAGACAGAAACTATAAATACCCCAAGGCCAGACGAATTTAAAAAGACTTTTGACGTACGTGCCATATATCCCTAGACGAGCGAACGAATTCAGACGAATAGGCAGCACAAGACACACCCGAACGAAGATACAAGAGCTGTAAGAAGGTCCTGCATGTGTTTAATTCATTAAGTAGTTTTGTTTCATTGTATTAGTACACTTTAATTCATCAGGATTGGTGGCTTGTGTAATGTGACAACGGAAAGGTTGCACTCCCTTAAAACTGCTTTCCCATTAATTAAAGTTTATATGTTGATGTCTTTGGTGACTTTTATTAGTGCATTGATAACCTCTGTGTCTATTAGTGGCTTGTCGTATGTGACTACGGAAGATCATATTGCTCCCACGGTTATAACTAACTTGATCACTTAGGAATAAGTTTTAGACATAAGTAATCATTAAGGGTTTACTCGCCGATAAGATTAGAGCCAACGAGAAAGGGTTAATTACATACACTTCATATAAAACTAGCAATAAAACAAGTGACAAGCTACTTAATTATCAGGACAGGTCTTCTTATTGTCTCAAGTATTTATCTGTGTACGTGCGTGATTATCGCTGATTCGTGCTCATTAGTTTAGTTTATTATTTAATTGCAACCAAAACGTGCCAGTCTCTCAGGCTGAACCCCCTTGCGTTAGATTAGGTTGTATAATTGACTTAAGATATTAAAATACTGATTAGAATAACTAGATAATACGTTCCACTCTTAGTGATCGACACTCTACTTACCATTATATTCAAACTGACCGGGTACACTGCTCGTTAAGTGTGTGTGTTATTGATAAGTCGGCTAAATATAAATTTAAAACTTGAGTAGGCATTAATACTGCTAAACCGCAACGACACATCACGCGCATCAATACACTGCTGCTTCAGAAGCTGCAATGGAAGCTATTTGGATAAGGAAGTTTATTGATGAGCTTGGAGTAGTCACCACCAATAAAGAACCTATGGAAATGCAATGTGACAACACTGGAGCATTAACTATCGCCAACGAGCCTGGAGCTCAGAAAGGCGCCAAGCATTACAAAAGGAAGGTTCACTATCTCCGTGAGGTTATTGCAGATAATGAAGTAGTACTTAACAAAGTTCACACAAATGACAACTTAGCTAACCCGTTTACTAAGGCGTTGCCTTTGAACAAGCATATTGAACATGCTAGTGGTATTGGACTTCGTTCAGTTAGTAGTCTCATGTAAATCTGTTTTGATTTTAGTATTTGGATAATGGGATATGTAAAACATTTATTATTTTGATGATTAATATACGTGGTACTTGAGTTATTCATTCATATATTAATTGTGTCCTATATTTGCATGTTTAATCCATAAGTAATTTATTACTTTAAATTGTCCGTTGTCGATCAATGATATGGGAGTATTGTTGAATTGAGGAAAATGTGAGAGATTGGTTATATTCTTTGAATACTAAGGATATGTCCGCCAAACTCACATGTTATCCACGTTCTATGGATATTGGACTTCCCAAACCTACGAGTCATCACTTTAAGGATCGGCGTCATTAAGTGATATCTCGCAAATGGTTATTTTATTTGTCCTCTGACTTGAGATGCAAGCAGGTCTTGCATGTGTGGATCTTTCTTCTTGACTATAGTCAAACGTCATCCTGAATAAGGTGGTTATAAAGGCTATTCTCAGAAGTTGGTTGAAGCACATGAATGACACGTGTAGTCAAAATAGAATTTGTTCCTCCACTTGTCTTCTGGAGTGTGATACTACCGGGCCCCTCGCTGAATTAATCAGATGTTTGCATGGCCGTACCCAAAGTGTAAATCAAGATGATACTTGTTTTACGTTAGGTAATCTTGATTAATTTTTGTTGGGAATTAAATATTCAAGAAGTTTAATATCGGGTTTTACTCTAAGTATGATTCTGCTGCTAGAGCATTTGGTTTCTGCTGCTAGTGTTTGATTCTGCTGCTAGCGTTAACATTGCTGCTGGTGATTAACTTTCTGCTGCTGAGCGGATAAGTATGAAAATATATTATGTGTATTAAAGTCAACAATATACGGTAGATAATATCTTACCCCATGTGATCGGTCATAATGTTATATTCACAGAACAAGTTGTAAACATAGATACAAGTTGTATCTTAATGACTGACACTCTCAAAGCAAGCGTTCGATAAGACTTAACAATATTGTAAAGATCTTTCTTGTGTTATAAAAGAAAGATCTTAGACTAGTGATATATACACGACATACGAGAGACAAAATAATAGTGAAAATTATTAAGTGCTTAGAAAATAACTCTCAAGAACATAGAACAAATATCACAAGTCGTAGAAAACATAAGATTCAAGGTCTTTGTAACCCTAGTGATATTGAAGATCACTCGTATTATCTTGAATAATATTGAATCGTTTGGTGATAACATTGCATGTTCTTTGTTCAATATACACAAGCATAACTGTTCCATTTCCATAACACAAATAACCTTCTAAGTGTGATTAAGTAAATTCCGCGTACTTGATCTTATTAACTCAACTTATCACATACACACAAGAACAAAGGTTTAACCACCTATCAGTGTTTCGATTGAACCCCGTCAATTGGTATCAGAGCAAGGCTGATATAGTTGATTTAGAAGAAGAAGAAGAAGAAGAAGAAGAAGAAGAAGAAATGGACGTTGAATCTATTCAGACCAATGTTGCTGCAAAAATACCCATGCTCAAACAGAATGAGTTTGAGATGTGGAGGCTAAGAATAGAGCATTATTTCCAAGTGCAAGACTATGCACTTTGGGAAATTATTGAAGATGGAGACTCTTTCAAGCCTACCACCACTACATCAACGGTTGACGGCATAGTGCTGACAACTCTGCAGATGAAGCCAAAATCTGTAGAAGAAAGAATACTAAGGAAAAATGACTTAAAGGAAAGATGCATGCTGATGATGACCATTCCCAATGATCAACTTCTAAACTTCAGCAAGTTCAAAGATGCCAAATCATTATTATAAGCTATTATTGCCAGATATGGTAGAAATGAAGCCACCAAGAAAACCCACAAGACACTGCTCAAGCAGCAGTTTGAAAACTTCTCCTCCACATACAATGAATCTCTTGACCATATGTTTAATAGGCTTCAGAATATTGTGAGCCAAATTGCTATTCTTGGGGTTGAAATACCTCAAGAGGATCTGAACTCAAAATTTCTGAGAAGCTTACCTGAAGAGTGGGCTATGCATGTTGTTGTCTGGAAGAATAAGCCAGACCTTGATACAATGGAACTGATTCATTTGTATAGCAACTTTAAGATTGTGGAGCAAGATTTGAAGAAGAATAGAGGTACTAGTTCTAATACTGAGAACATGGCATTTATGTCAACTCCTAGTACCTCAAAATCAAGTGAAGAGGTGAAAGTTGTTGATGGTGTTGGTGCTGCTAGTTCATAAAGCAGTACCATGGGTATTTTGGATGAAAAGACTTGTTGTGCATTTCTTACAAGTCAAAATAATGGGTCCATGCTCACCTATGAAGACCTCCAAGAGATCAATGATGATGATCTGGAGAAAATGGACCTAAAATGGAAAATTTCTCTTCTTAGCATGAGAGCCAAGAAGTTCTATCAAAGGACGAGGAAGAAGCTCTTAATCAGCAATACTGATGCTGCTGGTTTTGATAAGTCAAAGATAGAGTGCTATAACTGCCACATGATGGGTCACTTCTCAAGAGAATGTAGATGGCCAAGGCAGCAAGATAGCAAGAACAAAGGTTTTAGAAGCACATCCAAAACAAGGGAGGTTTCTGAGCCGAACTCAAAAGCTATGGTAGCTATTGATGGGCTAGGTTTTGATTGGAGTTTCATGGCTGATGAAGAAGAAGAGTCTTCACGAATGGGACTCATGGCTTTTTCTACTTCTGAGGTACAATCTCATAAAGCTTGTTCAAATGCTTGTACTGCTCTTAAAGAATTACACACTTTAATCAAACATTATGATGACCAAAAGAAAGAGCTAAGCAGAACTTTTCAAGACTTAGTAGATTATAAGTGTGGATTAGCATCAATAGAAAAGCAGATCTTATACTGCAAAGAAAATGAACTTGCTTTTTCTGATGACAAAGCTCTCCTTAGACAAGACATATTCTTTAAAGATGCTGAAATTAAGCTTTTAAGAGAGGCTTTTGATAGGGTCAAAAAGGAAAATGGAAACATTCACTTGACTACACAGACACTAGAACATGCTTCTAAAGGTGTGACCAACATGATAGAATGTCAAGTGATTAATAGAGCTAAGTCAGGAGTAGGATATAAGAGTGTCCCACCTCCATACAGAGGTATCCCTAAACCCCCAGGGATTGACCTAGAAAATTCAGGTATTCCTGAATTTCAACAACCTGAGCTACAATATGGTGTACAGCCAAAGACCAAGCTAGTTGTTGATGAACCTAAGAAAGTAAGTGAAAGTTTAAGTAAAACTTTACTTCCTAAGGACAAGGTGTCCTCTGATAGAAGATCAGATACAATAGTCATTGAATACTGGGTATCTGATGATGAAGAAGATGAACAGGTTATGTCTAAACCTGAAGTAGTTAAGAAAGCAGGAACAAGGGTTCCTAAAGTGATCAAAAAGGACAATGTTAAGCCTAGAACAAACATTAAACATGTTAGGCAACCAGTTAAATATTGTGAACAATATAGATCCACTAGCAAGCCCAGAGGTAACCAAAGAAATTGGAATGGCCTCAAGTCTAACCAATTAGGTGATGACTTTTCTTTTTATAATAAAGCTTGTTATACATGTGGTAGTTTTGATCATCTTGCAGCTTTCTGTAACAAATGGGTATCTGGGTATGAAAACAATAGGGTGAACTTCAAAAGGCAAACTCCTCAAACTCACTTTCACTCTAAGTCTAAGAGAACAAAACCCAGAGCAGTTGTCAAAGCAGTTTCTGCTGCTAGACCATTCATGACTGTTAACCCAAGACCAACAGTTAAAAATGCAAAATCTTTTTATACAAATGCATCAAAGACTGTTCAAAGGCCCATTCAAACAAAAGCAGTGGTCCAAAAACAAGTTTGGAAAATTAAGGGAACAATTACAAAGCTAGCAGTTTCTGCTGCTAAGCATGTAATTCATTCTGCTGCTAGGGAAAACAGGGCAAATGCTGTTAAGGCCTCAGCATGTTGGATTCTTAAATCCAATGTTGCATCAACTGTTCTTAAGAGATTAAATTTCATTGATGCAAGAGGCAGATCCAAGTCAGTAATGGCTTGGGTCCCCAAAAGAAACTAATACTTCTCATTTCTGTGCAGGAACATTCAATTGATCAACAAGAGGATCAAGGATACTCAGATAGTGGATGTTCAAGGCACATGACAGGCAACAAGTCTTATCTCTCAGATTTTCAATCAATAGATGGAGGCTATGTTACCTTTGGAGGAGGTGTTGGTGGCAAAATTTCCGGTAAAGGTACAATCAAAACTGGAAATTTAGATTTTGAA
The DNA here is from genome assembly GCA_021014915.2 of Artemisia tridentata subsp. tridentata. Classification (NCBI taxonomy): domain Eukaryota; kingdom Viridiplantae; phylum Streptophyta; class Magnoliopsida; order Asterales; family Asteraceae; genus Artemisia; species Artemisia tridentata. The sequence goes on from CP139505.1 coordinate 408,397,091, forward strand.
GATGTGTACTATGTACAAGAGCTAAATTATAATCTTTTTAGTGTCTCACAAATGTGTGACAAAAAGAAAAAATTTCTTTTCTGTGACACTGAATGTCTTGTACTTTCTCCTGATTTTAAGATGCCTGATGAAAGTCAAGTGCTTCTTAAAATTCCTAGAAAGGGCAATATGTACAGTGTAGACATGAAGAACATTGTTCCTAAAAAGGATTTAACTTGTCTTGTTGCAAAGGCCACATTGGATGAATCAATGTTATGGCGTAGGAGGCTTGGTCATATTAACTTCAAAACCATAAATCAGATTGTTAAGAATGGTTTGGTAAGAGGTTTACCTCAAAAACGATTTCAAAATGATCAAACATGCATTGCTTGTCTTAAAGGCAAACAACACAAAGCCACTTGTAAGCCCAAGCTTTTTAACTCTATCAATCAATCACTGTTTATGCTTCATATGGACTTGTTTGGTCCTACAAATGTTAGAAGTATGCAACATAAGAGATATTGTCTAGTTATTACTGATGACTATAGTAGATTTCCATGGGTTTTCTTTTTAGCTACTAAGGATGAGACACCTAGCATCCTTAAGTCTTTCATTACTGAGATAGAAAACCTAGTAGATAAAAGAGTAAAAGTCATTAGATGTGATAATGGGACTGAGTTCAAAAATAGAGTTATGGATGAATTCTGCAAAGAAAAGGGTATTAGGAGAGAATTTAGTGTTGCTAGAACTCCACAACAGAATGGAGTTGCTGAAAGGAAAAATAGAACACTAATAGAAGCTGCTAGAACTATGTTAGCTGATTCTAAGCTACCTATAACTTTTTGGGCTGAAGCAGTCAACACTGCTTGCTATGTTCAGAATAGAGTTTTAGTTATTAAGCCTCACAATAAGACATCATATGAACTTTTTAGAGGTAGAACTCCTGCAATAGGATTTCTTAGACCTTTTGGATGTCATGTGACAATTCTCAATACCTTAGACCATCTTGGAAAATTTGATGGCAAAGCAGATGAAGGTTTCTTAGTTGGATATTCTCTCAATAGCAAAGCATTTAGAGTATACAACTTAAGAACTAAGAAAGTAGAAATAAACCTACATGTGGAATTTTTAGAGCATAAATCCAATGTAGTAGGTGAAGGTCCTAATTGGCTATTTGATCTAGAGTCATTAACCCATTCTATGAATTATGTGCCTGTTGTTGCAGAAACTAATAATTTTTCAGGATCACAAACAACAAATGAGGCAGGGTTAGACAAGGAGACAAATCAAGATCATATATGGATGCCAATAAGTACCAGTGTGGCTTCAACTTCAACAAATGATGAATCTTCTTCTGGTAAAGCTAAAGAAGATGTTGAAAGTGAACTTAAGGAAGATGGAACAAAGGAACAACAAAATGTTTCTGCTGATGATAGTGCTGCTGAGATAGAGCATTCTACTGCTAGGCTTAATTTTTCTGCTGCTAGGCCAAATGATTCTACTGCTGGCCCTTCAGACTCAAATGAAGCAGATTTCTCAGATAATGAGGTGGATTTAAGCAACATCACACCTAACTATCAAGTTCCGTCAACCCTACACATAAGGATTCAGAAAGTCCACTCCTTAGAAAATGTGATAGGAGATGTACAATCAAGGGTGAAGACAAGACAACAACTGATGTCTTCAGACCAACAAGGGATTCTTGATGCCTTTTATGCTTCAAAGAAGCATGAGTTTTCAAACTCTTGCTTGTTTGTATGTTTTCTCTCACAAGATGAACCAAAGAACATTCTGAAAGCCTTAGATGATTCAAGCTGGGTAGAAGCTATGCAAGAGGAGCTTCTTCAGTTCAAGATTCAGAAGGTATGGGTGCTGGTTGATTTACCAAAGGATGCAAAGGCAATTGGCACTAGATGGGTTTTCAAGAATAAAAGGGATGAAAGGGGAATAGTGATTAGGAATAAGGCTAGATTAGTAGCCCAAGGGTACACACAACAAGAAGGTATAGACTATGATGAAGTTTTTGCTCCAGTAGCAAGACTTGAGGCAATTAGGCTTTTCTTAGCTTATGCTTCATTTTTAGGCTTCGCAGTTTACCAAATGGATGTCAAGAGTGCATTTTTATATGGCACAATTGAAGAAGAGGTGTATGTCTCACAACCTCCAGGGTTCATTGATCCTGACCATCCAGACAAAGTTTACAAAGTATTTAAGGCTCTTTATGGCCTTCATCAGGCACCTAGAGCATGGTATGAAACACTAGCTTCCTATTTAAAAGCAAATGGATTTCAAAGAGGAAAGATTGATCAGACACTTTTCATCAAACAACACAAGAAGGATCTTCTGTTAGTGCAGGTGTATGTGGATGACATTATCTTTGGATCTACAAGGAAGGAGATGTGTTTGGAGTTCGAGAAGCTTATGCATGATAAGTTTCAGATGAGTTCCATGGGGGAACTTACATTCTTTTTGGGTTTGCAAGTTAAACAGTCATATGAAGGCATATTTATTAGTCCAGATAAATATGCTGCTGAGATACTAAGGAAGTTCAACTTTGCTGATTCAAAAATGGCAAGCACACCAATGGACTCTGATAAGCCTCTTCCAAAAGACTTAGATGGAGAAAATGTGGATGTACACACTTACAGATCTATGATAGGATCTTTGATGTATCTTACATCATCAAGACCTGACATCATGTTCTATGTTTGTGTTTGTGCAAGATTTCAAGTAACTCCAAAGGTTTCTCATTTAACAGTAGTCAAGAGAATTTTTAGATATCTCAAGGGTCAACCTAGGTTGGGACTATGGTATTCTAGAGAATCACCTTTTGACTTGGTAGCATTTTCGGATAGTGATTATGCTGGTGCTAGCTTGGACAGAAAGTCAACCACTGGAGGATGTCAATTCCTTGGGTGTAGACTTATTTCATGGCAGTGTAAGAAGCAAACAACTGTGGCTACTTCAACAACTGAAGTTGAATATGTAGCTGCTGCAAGTTGCTGTGCTCAAGTCTTATGGCTTCAAAACCAACTTCTTGACTATGGGTACAATTTCATGAACACTGTTATTCATATTGATAATAGTAGTACTATTTGCATAATTAAAAATCCAGTGCAACATTCTAAAACAAAACACATTGAAATTAGACATCACTTTATAAGAGATTGCAATGAGAAAAGATTAATTCAAGTTCTTAAAATTGCTTCAGAATACAACTTTGCAGATCTGCTAACAAAAGCTTTTGATGTTGGAAGGTTTCAGTACTTGGTAGCAAGTATTGGAATGCTTAATCCTCAATGATTTTAAACTTTGTGTTTTTGTAAATAAATTTTTTGTTTGTGCTGCTGGCTTTAAAAGATACTACTGCTATTATAAAAGTTTGTGCTGCTAGTACAAATTTAAATTGTGTTATTCATACAGTTAGTCCTATGATTATTCTAATACAAGACAAGTACTTTGTACATTGTTCTTTTGGTTTTAGACTAACAATTTCAGGTATGATCATGTGAACACAAAGGATGTTTCAAGTGAAATGGAAGCAGCAGAATGATAATACTAGTTGCTGACATAATAGGTTCATGATAGAAAGAGTTTGGGAATTTCAAACCTCCTTAAAACTTCTTTCTTGAAGCTTGATTATGATGTTTCACATTGCATTGATGTCGTAGTTGATCAGATAGTAACTGATACAACTTACTTTCTATCATTTTATACTTTTAAGTATAATGAGCAAGTCTAAGGACATCTGATAGAAAGAACAGCTAGTAAAAGTGAATTTAACACTTGTGTTAGAGGCAACAATTACTATGAGCTGAAAACCCTGTCAAGAAAGCCTTTTGAATAGGTTTATCTTTACACAGGCAGTTATTTATAACTGAAAAACATTGGTTCTCACACAACCAGAGGTTGCTTTAGACCGAAATTTTGATTAAGTGTCTGTTATACACTTAATCCCTTCAAAATGGTTGAAAGCAGTATGGTTTTTCATAATAAAATCAAGTACATACTGCTAAGGCAAAAGTTTCTTAAAAGGATTTTCAAAGAGACTCACAAAAACCATCAAATGATGGACCATGAGTCAAATGCCCCATGAATTACCTCTCATAGGAGTTAACACACCTAGAAGTGATGAGGGAAGCAAATTAAACTCTTAAGGAATTGATGGCTACATGTACAACATTGTCTGATAACATGTTCTGATGGATAGCTCAGATGATGGAGAGAAATATTCTGGTACATAGTGAGAGATCTTCCAAACAAGGGAGGATAAAATGTTATTTGCATCTCAGGGGAGGTAATATCTCAGGAGAGGAAATAAAGTCCAAAGAAGGAAGATTAACCAATGAAAGGGAGGAAAAGACAAGAGCATACAAGATGATAACATGGAGGTTGAAAATGACAAGAACAGAGCTTATTCTGGAGTATCATATTCAGAAGGGATGAAGCATTCCAAAGGAGAAAGTTCTATCTAGGTCAAACGAAGAAAAGTTTCAATTTCAGTTCACCACGTTTGTTCATCACTTGCAAAGGCATGCTGATAGATGATTTCACTTGTTGAAACAAGCATCCAAGATACACAGCATCATTGCCTCTTATAATTCCTCCATCCAAGGAAATTGCACCATCTTTTAGGTCAATGTTTGAAGCCTGAAGATGTGTATTGATATTGTTAAAGTCAAAGAACAGAAAGCAGATGAGTTACTGAGAAAGATATTTAATCTTGAAGAACAGAAGTGTTTGAAAGATCTTCACAATCCATAATTTAATTCAGAAACATGTTGAAAAGGATTCACATGTTTAGGGGAGGATTGTTGGGAATTAAATATTCAAGAAGTTTAATATCGGGTTCTACTCTAAGTATGATTCTGCTGCTAGAGCATTTGGTTTCTGCTGCTAGTGTTTGATTCTGCTGCTAGCGTTAAACATTCTGCTGCTGAAGGATTCTGCTGCTAGCGTTAACATTGTTGCTGGTGATTAACTTTCTGCTGCTGAGCGGATAAGTATGAAAAGATATTATGTGTATTAAAGTCAGCAATATACGGTAGATAATATCTTACCCCATGTGATCAGTCATAATGTTATATTCACAGAACAAGTTGTAAACATAGATACAAGTTGTATCTTAATGACTGACACTCTCAAAGCAAGCGTTCGATAAGACTTAACAATATTGTAAAGATCTTTCTTGTGTTATAAAAGAAAGATCTTAGACTAGTGATATATACACGATATACGAGAGACAAAATAATAGTGAAAATTATTAAGTGCTTAGAAAATAATTCTCAAGAACATAGAACAAATATCACAAGTCATAGAAAACATAAGATTCAAGGTCTTTGTAACCCTAGTGATATTGAAGATCACTCGTATTATCTTGAATAATATTAAATCGTTTGGTGATAACATTGCATGTTCTTTGTTCAATATACACAAGCATAACTGTTCCATTTCCATAACACAAATAACCTTCTAAGTGTGATTAAGTAAATTCCGCGTACTTGATCATATTAACTCAACTTATCACATACACACAAGAACAAAGGTTTAACCACCTATCAGTGTTTCGATCGAACCACATCAATTGGTATCAGTGCAAGGCTGATATAGTTGATTTAGAAGAAGAAGAAGAAATAGACGTTGAATCTATTCAGACCAATGTTGCTGCAAAAATACCCATGCTCAAACAGAATGAGTTTGAGATGTGGAGGCTAAGAATAGAGCAATATTTCCAAGTGCAAGACTATGCACTTTGGGAAATTATTGAAGATGGAGACTCTTTCAAGCCTACCACCACTACATCAACTGTTGATGGCAAAGTGCTGACAACTCTGCAGATGAAGCCAAAATCTGTAGAAGAAAGAATACTGAGGAAAAATGACTTAAAGGCAAGAAGCATGCTGATGATGACCATTCCCAATGATCAACTTCTAAACTTCAGCAAGTTCAAAGATGCCAAGTCATTATTTGAAGCTATTATTGCCAGATATGGTGGAAATGAAGCCACCAAGAAAACCCACAAGACACTGCTCAAGCAGCAGTTTGAAAACTTCTCCTCTACATACAATGAATCTCTTGACCATATGTTTAATAGGCTTCAGAATATTGTGAGCCAACTTGCTATTCTTGGGGTTGAAATACCTCAAGAGAATCTGAACTCAAAATTTCTGAGAAGCTTACCAGAAGAGTGGGCTATGCATGTTGTTTTCTGGAAGAATAAGCCAGACCTTGATACAATGGAACTGATTGATTTGTATAGCAACTTTAAGATTGTGGAGCAATATTTGAAGAAGAATGGAGGTACTAGTTCTAATAATGGGAACATGGCATTTATGTCAACTCCTAGTACCTCAAAATCAAGTGAAGAGGTGAAAGTTGTTGATGGTGTTGGTGCTGCTAGTTCATCAAGCAGTACAATGGGTATTTTGGATGAAAAGACTTGTTGTGCATTTCTTACAAGTCAAAATAATGGGTCCATGCTCACCTATGAAGACCCCCAAGAGATCAATGATGATGATCTGTAGGAAATGGACCTAAAATGGAAAATTTCTCTTCTTAGCATGAGAGCCAAGAAGTTCTATCAAAGGGCGGGGAAGAAGCTCTTAATCAGCAATACTTGAACAATATGGAATGACTTTGATCCATATCCATAGTTCAACAAGTATCTGAAACAAAAGGATAATTTAAAATTTGTAAACCATTTACCTAGTTGTTTTATGAAACCACACTCAGGTATTTCTAGGAGCAATGCAGTGTTGCTAGACAATTAGCATTGTTAGTATACATTATTGATTGTTACGATCGCAAGTGGGAGTTGTTGGTTATGCGCTCGTAAATCAATAGTTATACGGCTAGAAATTACGTGAGCCTATCAGGGCACACACGTATACATTTAGAGAGCGTTTATTAAATATAATTAATATGTTTAATGTATGCTATTAATTATAATTAATATAATCCACGAAATACACATAACGGTCGTTAGTTCGTTAGTGTAACGGTTAACGGTCGTTAAGTCCAAAATTAGCTTGTATTGTACATAGTTTATTTCACAAGGACCAAAAGGCAACATGGAGGCCCATAGAACCCTATGGTGGCCAGCCATATGGGCTAGGGCAAGAAGGGGAGTAGCTTTTTTCCTAAGCTACCCTATTAGTATAAAAGGAGGCCTCTAGGTCTTCATTTATTCACACCTTCAAATCAAAGCATTCTTTGATCCTCTCTCTTGCTCTCTACAAATTGTCCAACACCCCAAGTAAGGGAGTTGGCTTTGTTTCTTCTCTACGACTAGCATTTGTGCTTAGTTCGTAAGCTCGTGGGTTAAGCACTAGCATCCTAACACTCTCGTTAGACATGTAGTGTGAGTTTTCGATAGAGATCAACACACTATAGTTGATTAGGGTTTCGTGGTGATACGAGATCCATTGAAGTGTTTGTGATCAAGATCAAGACTTGGTGGTTATCTAATTTTCAATAGATTCGGGGTTAGTATTTATTATGTGTTTTAATTCATAACATTAAATATAGATCCATCCGCTGCGTACTCATGGTATTGATGGTTTAATCAATGTGAATTCCCAACAGGCTCACCTAAAGTCAATGATGTAAGATGTGTTGAAGAGGGTGTTAAAATCAACATCGAAAGCAACATCATCAGGAGTGGTTCTAACAGCATATGTGGAGACATCAATGAGCTAATGGGGATGGATATGAAGTGCATAAGCACTCGCGACGTTGTCATGGCAAGTGTTTCTCAAACTGAAGACGGGAGCACAAAATCCAATGACGATGTTACTCCTACTTTTCCCGCTCAAGTCAACAAAGGTGAAAATTCAAAATTTGAAATTGACTCCAAGTACAAGAATGAGCAGGCATGTGACTCTTGCAGTATGCTTGCAAATGGTAGTGACAAGGACTTGTCACCAGATTTTGAGTGTAACTAGAGGTGGCAAAACGGGCGGGCCGGGCGGGAACGGGCACGGGCTAAACGGGCACGGGCTAAATGGGCACATGTTATACAAATCGCTTTATAGAAGACCGAAAATGAAAAAATAAATTCCTTAAACGTAATACCCCATTTATATTTAAAAAATTAATATATTATATATATAAGTTTTTCTTCAAAAACAATTATAATGTTCTCTAATTGAGAGAAAATATGTGCCCGTTGTGCCCATTTAACTTTTCAATGGGCTAAATGTGCCTAAATCTTTTACAAAGTAGCCAAAATTAACCAATTTTTTTTATTTTTGGCACAAATTGCCACCATATTCTGAGTGTAACAATAGGAAAGAAAACGACAGCAAGAGGTGTGATGACAATACTAAAGAAAAGGACGAGTCCTTTAGTTGTGATGAGGTAAACATTGGAATTAAACCTAAGCCTTCTAAGTTGGATTTGGAAAGGATAATATTATATTCTCGTGGGCTTCGTCCAAACATGTCTATTAAGGAAATTCGTGACGGGTTTGCATCTTTCAACCCACCTCAAACAAGTAGCACCAAACAATCTCATCCAACACCTCTAAAAGGTTCAATTCAGCGATTAAGGGAAAAAAAAAGACACATTTTAAGAAGGAAAAAATAAGGTCATCTAAAGCACTTAAATTGCTTCGGAAATCGGCGTCTTAATTTGTTTGTTTTACGGAGTTTTTGGTTTTTGTGTCTTTCATTAATGTTAGGTTTTATTGAGGGTTTGTTTAGGTTTGGAGTTTTTTAGGTGACTTCGATGTGGTTGTATCTGGGTGTCGTTATAGGTAGTTTGGTAGGTTTTTCTTTTATGTTTGCATAGTTTGTAACTTCTAGCTTCTTGCTAAATTTTAATACAAAATTGCCGTTCAAAAAAAAAATTAGAGCAATTCATCATTTTGTATATGGTAATTAGGGTTCTTGCATATGCAGGAAACTATAACTCCTTGAAAATTATATGATCAAGACCGGCCTTCTAAAACAAAATATAAACAATACACTTCCTCAATTTTATCAATGACGTTTCGATCGTAGGGCGTTCTTTCGAATTGAAACTAACACACTGATAGAACGTCTGAAAAGAACTGTTACCGATTTGATCTTTTAATGGGGAATCATGTAACAAATCTTTTCCATAGTCATAGTATCGTCGGACCAGATTTATCAGAGGTTATGGCTTATCATGTCCAATCCTTCTTTGATACCAAGCCTGCATCTTACTCAATATTTCAAACATTACCACACCAAATGAATACGCATCTAACTCTATTCCGAGGATGCCACTATCGTGGTAAATAGGATCAATGTAATAGTTGGTACCCACAATATTCGTATAAAGTTTGCTTTGTTGTTGATTATTTGTAGAGTCCGATGTTGAGAATCCAAAATCACATATATTGACATCCTTATTTTCATCCAACAATGTGTTACCACTCTTGAAATATCTGTGTATAACCTTGTTGTCTTCCCCTCGACCAGAGTGAAGGTAGTGGAATCCTTTAGCTGCCCCTAAGCAAATCTTAAGGCGTTGTTCCCATATTAGGTGACATCTCTTTGTCTAGTCTTGGATATGATGATCAAGGCTACCCATTGATAGCATACTTAAAAACTAATATCATCTCACCTCCATCATCACAGTAATCAATTGTTGATACAAAAGTTGGGCGTTCCTTGATTCCGTACCAATCAGATCTTAATGCTTGAGACCTGCGCACTAAGAAAACAAAAAGAAACCGTTAGGCTTATCGTGGGATTGTCTCCCACGATTATCCTCCGGCGTGAGAGTAAGTAATCGGTTTTTAGGGTTTAGTTGAAGAGTTAGGGTTGTAAGTCGTACCTTTGATGAGAGTCGAGAGACTCTTTATATACACACGAAACCCTAGTTGGTTTTGTGTTCCTCACTCCTCAGCGTATCCCGCATAGGGCGGTTATTTGATACATATCCCATAAATAAGAGATATCCTATCAAAACCATAAATAACTTCGGGTTTGGGCCAGCGTAAGCCCAAACCGTTATCGCAATAGCCCATTCGTGATGGGCTTGAGTCCATTCGTGATGGGCTGGATTCCATTCGTGATGGACTTGAGTATGGGTCGGGTTCGTGACCCGAATGCGGACTATACGTCATCATGTCCCCCTAGTCTAGTGTGCGCAATGCGAAATTGCGGATGCTAGACTAACAATTTTAGCTAAAAATATTCCTCGATGCGTAGTGGGGAAGTTTCAAGTATTTCCCGCCAAAATTAGCAAACTAACCTAGTCCAAGTATCTTCTTCAAAAATCGTGAGGGTGGGTGAAAAAGTGCTTTACCTTTTGGGTTCCCAACCATCCGATTGGAACAAGTGGGGTACACATTTCGTTCATCCACGAATATGTGTAACCCTATATAAACTTGAGCCGTCATTTCACTGTGGTTATCACAGTAAAAACCATCATTTTCCGCCATTGTTAAACCTCCAAACAGCAATCAAAAAATCAACAAAAAACTAAGGTAATAGCGCGTGCGCTTATAATAGTTATTGAAGGTTAATCATGGTTCTTCAATTGTCCGATTTTAATTCCAATATATCTGAGGATGAACTTCGTCAGTTCACCTCAGATTATTACATCCCTCTCGCATTGCATCCAGTAGTTCCGGCAGCCAATGCGTCAATAGCGAATTTCCCGCAAGGGAAAATAGGGGTATATACGCGTTTTTTCGAATTCGCTAACCAGCGTGCGCCCATCTCCCTCTTTTTGTGCGATATTCTAAATCATTATCGCCTTCATATTTCCCAGCTGCACTGTATAGGTGCGGCAAAGATAACCAATTTTGAAGTGAATTGTCGCTTGTTAGCGATAGAACCCACAATTCATCTTTTCCGCGCGTTTTACCACACGTCATAGTCAAACCGGTGGGTTTCCTTCTCCAAGCGCGCAGGGCCACTGCAGTGCTATACGGAGAAGTTAGACGCGCTGAGGGATTGGAGAGAAAAATTCTTTTGGGTTGATAGGGCATTTTTCCCATGGATTTTTGAGTTCTACACTCGAGAATCATTACCGAGAGACGAGCGCCCAGACCATGGATTGTATAACGTGGTTGATGCGGATATGATAAATACTAATCGCATACCGATCAAAGCGTACCTAGAAGAGTTGTTGGTGCACATGGGCATCAGTCGTAATTACTTCGGTAGTCCAGAAGAAGTGCCAACATTTTTGGATGAAAATAGCCGGGGTGGGTGCTTGTCTCCTCCTTCCTCTTCGCTTAGTAGTTGTAAGCGTTCTTCCTTTTATAGCTTATCTAACATATTTTGTGTTTGTTTGTTGTTTTGTTGCGCAGAGATGGATTTGTTCTATGTTGTTCGCTTGGCGAAGCCCACTCAGGTGATCGTAGGGGTGCACCCATTGAGAGACGGAGAGGAGCCAGTACTTCAGGCTACTGCAGGGCGCACGATGGTGATTGCGCAGGAGGGGACAGAGGAGACAGAGGAGATAGGGGAGGTCCCCACAGGTGTCACTATGGCTACTCCTCTGCGTAGCTTTCTCGCTCATGGGTCGCAGATCCCTGTGGAGTTGTTGCATATAGACTCATCGGGGAGCGCTATGGATGAGTCTGAGGAGGAGGGCCAAGGTTTAAAGCGCAAGAGATCGTCTGGTGATGATGGCGCAGGGACATCAAGTAAGCGCCCTGCTATTTTTGTCGGGCAATCATCTGAGGAGGGTGCGTCATCGCATAAAACTCCTCCCCTCAAGTAAGTACTTGTATCTTTGGATCTTCAGTCCTTTAATCCGCGTTTAATAATATAGAGTAACTTTGTTATTTTGCGCGCAGTGCTGAAACTGCTATTGATGATGATGCACATGTTGGGAATTCGCCACCTAAGACTGGTTTTGGATATGTTGGTGAGTTTGTGCCTGAGAGTCCAGTGGATGAGGAAAAATCTTCTGGAGATGCGCCAAGAAATTGCCTTATAGAGGAGTTGGTGTTGGCTGCTGCGCACCAGGCTTCATTGGTTGCGCGGCTACAGGCTGAATATGGTGGTGAGGGTAGCCTGGTTGCGCAGAAAGACAAGGAGATTGACATTCTGAAGGCGCAGTTGGCTGATGCGCAGGCTGAATTGAGGGCATCTGCTATGTATGACCAGAAAATTGCTGATGAGAAGATGTCGCTCATGGCCGAACTGAATCAGGAGCGCACTGGCGCAAAAGAATACAAGGCCTCCTGCCTTTGGGCCTTGAAATATATGGAGCTAAACAAGGGGAAACTCATGTCTGACTTGGATGAATTTCGCAAGGCTGTGGAGAGTTTGCTGGAGAATCAGGAGACCAAGCTGCGCAAGCTCAGCATTGAATATGATAAGGAGTTGTATCCACATTTGGTGTCAACAATTGCTGAGCGCAGGTGGCTTATCAGCCATGGCTTGCGTCTTGCTGCCTTGACCACGCTGGAGTCTCGAGAAGTCAAGGACTCATTCGGGGGTGTGGTTCAATGTGCATTGGCACGTGGTAAGGCAGAAGCTATAGAGGAGCTGTGTGCGGCCAAGGTTTTGGATATGTCTCCTTCCGAAGTACCTGGTTATAATGAGAACGCTTATGGTGAACTTGTTGCTGCTATGGAGAAGTTGAAACTTTTTGAGCTTCCTCATATTGCACAGCTGGAGCGTGACCAGGATTACCCCATAAGCGTGATCATGCAGGGTTTAACCTTGGCTAGGCACTCATCCGAGGATGCTGAGGCGCAGCTTGACTACTTTCTGAAGCCGGATGTGTCGCAGCTACATGTGCCTATCTTCGCTCGTCCCCATGACATCCTCAACCCTTTTGCTCTTGAGAAGGAAATTCCATTGAGTGAGTCTTTAGAAGCCCATGAGATGAGACTTGCCAAGAAGAAGGGCGTGAAGGGGAAAGCCATTCTTTGTGGTCTTGGTGCGGCTCACATTCCCAGATCTGATGGAGTGCCTGTTAGCGTGCCAACGGTAGCACCCAAGGATGCTGAGCTGTTGCAGAGGCTTAAAGATGCTGGTAGTGTGGCGCGCGAAGCGGGTAGCTCAGGGCTCAAGCGTACTCGTAGCATGTCTTGGTAATTTTGATGTAGTGATGTTTTGTGGTATGTCCACTTTTTGTTGTACACATGTGTGTTGAATATGTACTTTTTATGAACTTGTTATCCATAATGAAGTGTTGATTTGAAAAATACGATTGTATGCATATTGTATCAAATTTGGTTGTAGTTATAGCGTTTGTACTTAGTTATTTTGTCTTTGCGTAAAAGATGTCTAAGAATCAAGAATCTATAATCACTTATATCATAATCGTGTATGAAATTCATGACTTAATTGTATAACATAAGCGTGTATGAAATTTATGACATAGTCGTGTATGACATGATCGTGTATAACATAATTGTGTATGAAATGCACAAGTTGTTGTGTATCCATCGTGGGATGCACAAGTGTATGGATTGTAGCGTGCTACTAATACCATATTAAGGGGTTTAATTGTCTTAACTCCTAATTTGTTAAACGCGCACAGTGTGCAATGATGTGTATCCGTCGTGGGGTACACATCGAACTTACTCCAACGTCTTGAGAGTAAGGTGTTTAACAAGGATGCGTGATCCGATGTTGATGGGTTTGCAACCCTCTTACTCAACGAGTCATTTAGTAGGTTTACTCATCCTTTTACCATCGTGGGTTTTTAATTAGTGCATGCACGCCATGTAGGCAAAAAATAATGTAACAAACTATATTGAGACATAAATAATACGTAGACAATAAAGTAAAGTGTGTCGCGGAGTTAGCTAGAAACCGCAACATTTTATTAATACTTGCAAGTTTTTGGGAAAGAGATAAAACATTTGTCTAAATGAAACAAAAATGTAATTACACGGATATTTATTGAGCACTTACTAAAGTGCGGAAGTGTCCGTGTATTGGGTCGTAACCTTTCCTAAAGATAGCATCTCTTGAGATTGCAGATATTCCATGTGCGTTGTAGCTCACGGCCATCCATGTCACGCAGCTTGTACGCGCCTTGTCCTAGTGTTTCAATGACCTCATAGGGTCCTTCCCACTTTGGTCCAAGTTTACCTGTATCTTCTGCGTGGCTTGCATCATTAGCGCGATACACAAAGTCGCCTGGTCTGAATGAGGTGCTTCGAACTTTAGCATCGTAGTATCCCTTCATCTTTGACTTGGATTTTGCTTCACGTATAGCTGCGCGCTCGCGCCTTTCTTCCAATAGGTCCAAGTCTATTCGTCGTTCGTCGTCATTGGTCGCGACATTAACTTCCGCTGTGCGAATAGTCGGCATCCCGATTTCAGCTGGTAAGACAGCTTCTGTCCCGTAGACAAGGGAAAAAGGAGTATCTCCATTGCTAACTATGATTGTCGTGCGGTGCGCCCATAAGACGTGCGACAATTCGTCTACCCATCTTCCTTTGTGTTTGTCCAGGCGCGCTTTAATTCCTTCGTCTAGACTACGATTTGCGCGCTCAACTAAACCATTGGTTTGTGGGTGTTTAACTGATGCGAAGTGTTGTGTGATATTTAACTCTGCGCACCAGTCTTTGAACGGGTTATCATGGAATTGTTTTTCGTTGTCCGAAACAATCTCCCCAGGTAATCCAAAGCGGCATACAATATTTTCCCAAACGAATCATTTTACTTGATTACCTGTCATTGTCGCAACTGCTTTTGCCTCAATCCACTTAGTGAAGTAGTCTATTGCTACGATAAGGAATTTCAATCCTCCTGCTGCGACAGGGAAGGGACCTGCAATGTCGATACCCCACTTATAGAATGGCCATGGAGAAGTGATAGGTGTTAGCTCTTGCTGTGGTCTGCGCGGTATGGGTCTATGAACTTGGCAGTCATTACATTTCTTTATCACATCACGCGCATCACGATGCACAGTAGGCCAGTAGTATCCTGAGCGCAATGCGCGTGCTACGACGGACCGTGGTTCTGAATGCATACTGCATGAACCAGCGTGGATCTCTCGGAGTACGTAATCCGCCTGAAGAGGTCCAACGCACCGAAGCCATGGTTGTAAGAATGAACGCCGATATAGGATACCATCTCTGAGCTCGAACCTCTGCGCTGTGCGCCGTATCCGTCGGGCGTCCTTCTGCTCATCGGGCAGTTTGCCCTTACTTATGAATTCGATGATGGGGGTCATCCATGTAGGATCCTGCTCATCTATCACCGTAGATATCTCCATCTCCAAGATGGATTTGTTCTTTAGGATCTCCACTAAAACTTGTTTTGACAAGTGCGCAAAGCTAGTGGATGCGATTTTGCTTAGCGCATCTGCTTTCTTATTTTCACCTCTAGGAACTTGCTTGATGGTAAACCTGTCAAAACCTTGTATTAATGATTTGGTCTTGTCGAGGTATTGGACCATGTTATCCTCTTTAGCCACATATTCGCCCAACACATGGTTGGCTACTAATCGGGAGTCCACATTTGCTTCTAGGTTACGTACACCCATTCGATTTGCAATGCGTAATCCGGCGATTAGGGCTTCATATTCTGCCTCGTTGTTCGTGGCTGTGAATTCAAAACGCAGTGCGTAAGTGAATTCCATTCCTTCTGGATTAGTGAGGATAAGGCCAGCGCTCGATCCATCCACGCATGAAGATCCATCCGTGAACAAGACCCATGGTTCTTGTATTTCTACCTTGCTCGGTGGGGGTGCGTCATCGGTATCTGGTTTTTCGATGATGAAGTCTGCTAGTATTTGCCCTTTAACCGCAGTGTGTGGTCTGTAAGAGATGTTATACTCGCCTAGTAACACACTCCATTTTTGTAATCGCCCCGATGCATCAAGTTTAGAGATAACTTGTTTGATAGGTTGGTCGGTAATCACTGCTATTGGGTGCGCTTGAAAGTATCTACGCAGTCTTTTGGCAGCAAATACTAACGCCAAGACCAACTTCTCCATTGGGCTGTAATTAATCTCTGTCTTCTTGAGTGCTTTGCTTACAAAATACACAGGTGTTTGTACGAAATTCCTGTCCGTCAGTAGCACTGCGTTGATCGCTCCATGGGTCGCGGATAAGTAGACGATTAATTCCTCCCCTGGTCGGGGTGCAACTAGCTTAGGAAGCGCTGCTATATGTTGCTTAAGCTGTGTGAAAGCTTCTTCCGCTTCTGCAGTCCAACGAAAGTCTCCCTTTTTTGTACACTTCTTGAGTGTTTTAAATAAAGGAAGTGACTTATCCGCTGATTTGGACAGGAATCTGTTCAAACCGGCTAGCTTTCCATTCAGAGATTGAACTTCTTTCAACGTGCGCGGTGAAGGAAGTTGGATGACAGCCTCTGTTTTTTCTGGGCATGGCTTAATGCCATCTGGTTCTATCAAATATCCTAGGAACATGCCTTCTGTAGCGCCAAAAGTGCATTTCTTAGGATTCAACTTCATGTTGATCTTTCGTAGTGTTGTGAATGTTTCTTCAATGTCGCGCACCATTTCATCTTCAGTATGGCTTTTTATGACAAGGTCGTCCACATAGACCTCTAGGTTGCGTCCCACTTGCTTCTCAAACGCATTATCTACCAGTCGCTGGTAGGTGGCGCCCGCATTCTTCAGGCCAAAAGGCATCTTTGTATAACAAAAGACACCTTGGCTTGTGTGGAAGGCTGTTTTTTCCTCGTCTTCTTTAGCCATCTGGATTTGGTGGTACCCTTTGTATGCATCTAAGAAACATTTAAAGGGATACCCGCACAAAGATTCCACCTTCCAGTCTATTTTTGGTAGTGGGTAGCAGTCCTGTGGACATGCTTTATTAAGATCAGTGAAGTCCACACACATCCGCCAACTACCATCGCTCTTCTTGACCATTACTGGATTGGAGAGCCAATCATGGTAATAGACTTCTCGCATGATGCCTGCGTCCACAAGCTTGTGTACTTCTTCCAGAATAGCTTTTGCGCGCTCTGGAGCCTGGCCGCGCTTTTTCTGCCTTACTGGGGAATATCCTTGTCGGATTTTCAGCTTGTGTTCTGCAATCGAGCGTGGCACACCAGTCATGTGCTTTGGTTCCCATGCGAAGATATCCAGATTCCTTTGTAAGAGTGCGCACACGGCCGCTTTTCCTTTGTCAGACAGCAATCCCCCAATCGATACTTCTTGCTCTGGGTATTCAGGGTGAATTGCAACCTTTAGGTTTGATACTTTAGCTGCGCTCTGTTCTGGGGTGTGCGTTGTTTCGCATGTAATCGTGTTACATTCTTGAGGTGGTGCGGCGCTATTGTAGATGGTGACAATGCCACCTTCTACTGGGAATTTGAGCATCCCATGCGCTGTGGACGGTACTGCGCGTATTGCTGAGATTCCTGGTCTTCCAATAATGTCATTGTATGATGAAGGAGATCTGATCACCATAAAATTCATCCAGGCTGTCGCGGAGTGTTCCTTACTACCAACAGCGACTAGTAGGCGCAGTTGCCCCATAGGCCATATCTTTTCTCCTGTAAAGCCAGTAAGCGCAGTCGTGGCTGGACTTAACTGTCTTTGTATCTCAGGGCGCAATCTCTTGAAACAATGTTCATACATTATATCTGCTGATGCCCCTCCATCAACATACATGCGGTGGATATCGTGACCCCCCGCATTTATCTCAATGGTGAGTGGTTCTGCCACTGCGTTGTCCGCAGCCAAGGTGGGGAAAGAGATTTCGCTTCCATGAGAAAATTTCTGGCTCACCTTTTGCCTAGTTTTTCGCTGCCATGATTGTATCATGTAGATAGTATCAGCTTTTTCCTTAGGCGCTTCTTTCTTGCCTCCGGTTCTCTGCTTGTCTTTCCCATCCTTAATGTTCTTAACCAGATGATCCAATCTGCCTTCTTTTACTAACTTTTCAATTAGTTGGCGCAGTTGGACACACTCATTGGTGGTATGGCCCTTCTGTGCGTGATACTCGCAGTACCCGGTCCCTACGCGTTGCCCTTCTGGGGTGCGCATTGGTGGGGGTCTCGGAAAGTTTGCGCCTTCCGTTGCAAATATTTCCCTTGGAGTCTTCGTTAATGGGGTATACTTGTCGTTTCCCCGTCCGCCCCTTTGTCTGCGATAGTTTTTATTACGATTGCTACTCTGGTCATTGGATTGTCTCCTTGGCTCTTCTTGTGTCCTATGGTTTGAGTAGCCTTTCTTGCTATCCGTAGCGGCGGCTTCTCCTTGGATGAAGGACCTCGTGCGCTTCATCAGTTCATCAAAGGTTTGGGGAACCCTATCGTTTAACTTTTTTATCAGAACTGGGTTATTGATCCCGTTCATAAACCCTGAGATCTTTAGTATTTCAGGACACGCCTTGACGTGTATGCATTCGTCCTTATAGCGCTCCATGAAAGCGCTTGTGGATTCCCCTTGGCGCTGTTTTACCCTAGCGAGCTCGACAGGGTTTTTGGCGCACTTCTTCCTTTGGGTAAAGTTTAAACGAAACGCCTTTCGCAACTCTTCAAACCCACCGATGCTTCTGCGTGGAAGCTTACTGAACCAGTTGCGCGCATTCCCTACTAATGTAGAGTTAAACATGTGGCACCACACAGGTTGTGGCCAATTTTCGATAGTGGCTGCTGATTCAAAAATTTTTAGGTGATCATCAGGATCACCTGTCCCATCATATGTTTTGACATTAGCAGGCATGCGCCTTCTCTTACTTTTTGAAAAATCGCTGATGCGTCTAGTGAACGCATCAACTTTTTGGCGGCGCCAGGGACGAGACATGTCTTCGTTTTCCTGGTCGCGGTATCTTCCCCTTGATTTCCAGTGTCCTGTTTCTTTGTCCTCGTTGTCCGAGGAGTCACTTGAGGATGAGCTTACTCTTTTGCGACGCTTGCGCCGACTATCATCGGAATCCGAGCTTGCTCCTCTGCGGCGCTTGCGCCGACTATCCTCAGAATCAGAGCTTGAAGGGCTTTCGCTTGGGGAGCACCGTCGCCCAAGCCTATCATGAACCCTGCGACTACCAAGCCTAGTGTGGACATTGGCGCGCCGTTCCCCATCTTCATGCTCATTCAGATACTGAAAGTCGGCTGCTTCATCATCCACAACCTTCCTTCCAATCCTAGTAAACACTGGGTGTTTGCGGATATCCTTCTCGCGTCTTTCCTTTCGGTAGCGCGGTGGGGATGCCTCATGTTCAGGGTCGAAGTTGAGCCTGGCGTGCAGACTTTGGCTTGACCTCTTTTTCGCCTCCTCTCGCATGAGCGCAGCCAAGGCTTCGTAGTTTTGAGATACGAAATCACTTGGCGCTAGTTCAGGCGTGACTCCTTCTAGCGCGAGGGAGTCTGTTTCCAAAACAAGATCCTTGTTTCGGATAGGCGCATTTGGTGGCTCAGTGAAGTTTACTTCTGGTATGGTGAGAGGAGTGCGCTGTAGGTCTACCGCGCTAGTACTTGTTGTAGTAGCATTGGTAGTCATAGTGAGCGGTTCTACTGGAGTAAAGAGCATATCTGAGTACGATCCTAAGCTTCTGGGCGCACTGGTTGTCCCAGAGGCCTGCTTAGAGGCCGCATCAGTTTGCTGTTTCTTCCCTAGTAGGTCGTCATGCGTTTTCTTCGCATGCGGAGTCCGCTGATTTCCGTGCTTTGTCATTCTAGTTCTTAGCAAAGTTCTTAGTGTAGGGTCCCACGGATGGCGCCACTTGTTGATAAAAAGTTGGGCGTTCCTTGATTCCGTACCAATCAGATCTTAATGCTTGAGACCTGCGCACTAAGAAAACAAAAAGACACCGTTAGGCTTATCGTGGGATTGTCTCCCACGATTATCCTCCGGCGTGAGAGTAAGTAATCGGTTTTTAGGGTTTAGTTGAAGAGTTAGGGTTGTAAGTCGTACCTTTGATGAGAGTCGAGAGACTCTTTATATACACACGAAACCCTAGTTGGTTTCGTGTTCCTCACTCCTCAGCATATCCCGCATAGGGCGGTTACTTGATACATATCCCATAAATAAGAGATATCCTATCAAGACCATAAATAACTTCGGGTTTGGGCCAACGTAAGCCCAAACCGTTATCGCAATAGCCCATTCGTGATGGGCTTGAGTCCATTCGTGATGAGCTGGAGTCCATTCGTGATGGACTTGAGTATGGGTCGGGTTCGTGACCCGAATGCGGACTATACGTCATCATCAATGAAAGGGGTGATATTTTGTAACAATGGTGAAGCCTGGAAATTAACCTGAGCTCGTTAAGGAACTCTTTCTTTCGTTTGTGACCTGTCTTATCAAGGCGTTTGATTGTAACTTCATGGTTTGGCTATCTTTTAGAGAGATGTCCTTTGTAGACCACCCCAAATCCCCCACTGCCAATTCTTGTATTATTATTATTATTTTTTTTTTTTCTGAATTCATCTGTGGCCAAGTTGATCTCCTGCAATGGAATTAGAAGATCTTCTAGCTTTTGATATTGGTTTCGTATTGAAGTGGTACAATGAGTAGCTCCATGGTTCTGCCAATATGAACACATCCCATTTTGTTTATCAAAAGATCTAACCATTTTGCTAAGAACAAATGTATACTTCAATTCATTACTTGATTTGAATGAAAAAACTTACTTGAATTGACAACGCTTCCTCAATCATCTTGATGATCCTGTTCATAGACGGCCGTTTCTTTACATGGTAACTAAGGCATCTATAGGCAGTTTCTGCAAAAGCATGTAAAGAGCGACCATCAATTTGATCTCTTATATTGGGATCTACTAATTTGTCCAGTTCTTAGTCATTATACTAACAATGGACCTGCTTTGTCATATAAGCTTTCTCATTATTAAAGCTTGTTCTCTTAGATGCCATCAACCCACTCAAGATTTCAAACATTACGACCCCAATAGAGTACATGTCTACTTGGACATAATTAGAGTTTCTAAGCTTCCAATCATCAGACACTCGAGGCGTATTTCTAGATACTAATATTGATAAAGAAAATTCACTATTCTTGGCTTACATATACTCATCCAACAATATGAATTCACTCCTGACGTTTCTATATACATGTCTATTCTGATCCCAAAGACATGAGCGAAGGCACCAGAGCCCTCTTGCTGCCCCAAAGCAAATCTTGAGGCATTTGTCCTATGTTAAGCAGCATAGCCTATCGGGGTTTTGGAGATGATCAAGAAGGCTACCAGTGATAGGATGCTCGAAAACAAGAATCAGCTCATCGTCTTCACAAAAAACAATGACAAGGATGAGACTTTTATGGTGGACTCTGGATAATATATCAAGCTCATTATGGAATATGTGCTTTCCTAGCACATTAAAATCATTGTCATCAACGTACGGATTCTGGATGTTATACGTTTTGATGATAGCCCTGCAGTTTTGCCAGCTCTCAGAGAGTAGTCCTATCTAAGATTCACCATTAATACCAAGTCGGAGCAAGGAATCTGGGCTAAAGTTACCAGTGGCCAATTTGATCTCCTCGATTGGAACGTGTTGGTTTCAATATTCACTGATTCCTTCAGTAGAAACAGATTCCTGTTTCTGAGAATAAGAAAGAAGAAAAAAATGTAACCTTTATCTGTTTACTCAATCTGCTACGTCTAAGTGAGTTATAAACTCATATAAAACTTTTGAATGGGCCTAAACAAAGATTTTCTGGGGTGTATCTTGTCTACGACCTGTTGAAGTAAACTACTTTTAAATGGGCAAAGCCCCGTTTGTAATAAACTACTCAGAATCTAGGCTGCTAGAGATGAGTGTGATCTTCAAATGTTACAAAGGACCAACACTCATATTGAAACGGTCGTCAAGTTTTTGAGAAAGAAAAAATAATGAACATATAGTAAGTAGCTACAAATTTATGTTGAGTATATATATGATTATCATATTGAAAGATACGTGGTACTTTTTTCGGTTGTGTAGAAAAAACTAGACACTAAAAGAGATAGATATATTGTGACTTACACAGATATCCAATACGTCTTCAGTTGTCTTGATGATCATATCCACGGTAGGGCGGTCATCTATGTTGTAGCTAATGCATTTGCATGCAATCTCTTTAATCATGTGGAAAGAACGACCACGGATTCCTTAACAGGATCAACAAACTTTTCTAGCCCGTTATCATAGTAGTGTTGGACCAACATATTGTCAGACTTTTTTGGATTACAATCTCCATCTCTACTCACCCCAAACAAAGCGGGCATCCAAATCAATGTCCAGAACAATAGCACACCGAATGAGTAAATATCTGATTCTACCTTCAGGAAGCCGGTTTCTAGGTAAATGGGATCCATGTTGTCCTCCTCATTGGTAGCAGGTTTATAGACCTAGACGTGGTTGACTAACCGGGATTAATACTGACAAATCAAAACCAAATATTTTTGCTTTAAGATTATTATTGTCATACAACAATATGTTTGAGTCCGTGACAAATCTATGTATTACTTTCCCATACTCAGCTCCCCAAGAGCCGACTGAAGATAGTTAAGACCTTTTGCAACATCTAGGCAAATCATGAGACGATTTGTCCACGTTAGGCTACTCCTCTTTTCCTGGTCTCTAAGATGATCAAAAAGGCTCCCATTGACAGGACATATATTCGTAAACTATAATCATCTTATTGTCTTCATCACAGTAACCAATGAAAGGAATGATGTTTTCGTGGTTGAAGCTGGAAATGAACTTAAGCTCGTTAAGGAACTCCTCTCTTTTACGATAATCAAAGTGCTTGAAAGCAGCCTTGCGGTTTTTCCAGCTTTCAGAGAGTTGTCCTCCGTAAACCACATAAAATTGATCATATGTGATCCAATTTTCTTCATTGGCCAACTTGATCTTCTTTAACGGAATTTTAAGATTTTAAAGGTTTAACCCGAAAATAGACACTGTTTTATTGTAGTTAGTGACTACTTCCGGTTATGTTTTTACATCAAGTCAACGAGAAATGAAATCCCACTACTTCACATGTTATAATTTGTTAATGTATTTGTTTCTCTAGACCTATAAAAAAAAATACACCCAATAATTGATTGGGCCAATAATCGTTTCAAAATTTTATACCATATACATTAGACCCGTAGAACGCATGTTTTACATGAGTGAATGAACAAAAATCTGTGTAGTAGTAGAAAATTGTATCTAAAATGTGCGAATAGAAACACAAATTAATGAAAAAGTTAACACGCATGTATATATCTAAGATATTAAATACTATTATATAATTTGGGTAGTGGAGTTTTACAGAATATATTATTTTACCCAAAGCAAATATATAGAGTTCTTGTATACGAGCGGATCTACTTGAGGCACTAGGTATAAATGTACGTACATTTTGAACATCATACACATTGTAACAAAAATTTTATTTCAAAGTATTTTAACGCCACTTTCGTTTTGTGTTTTGGAAAAAATGTGCGCACTCTTTGTCAAATTTCTAGATCAGCCATTGTTCTAGGAGGTGTCTATAAACCATATCAATATTTTCTCCGCAATGTAAATTTGTGTCCAATACCCTTATTTTTGTGAAATGCAAGTCTAAAATATAGCACGTAAGACATGCATATGTAACAGGTAGTAACAAAGATGTATCTATCCGCCGTTAAAAAAAAAAAAAAAAAAAAAAAAAAAAAAAAAAAAAAAAAGATGTATCTAAAAATCACTTGAAGAGTATGCCCAATGGGTGTTGAAGGCTTGAAGCATCAGTCAAAAATAAATCATGTTACCTAATATTAATAGAGTAATTGGGCACGAGAAGCACGTGGTTATAACTCAAGTTTTACAAAATGGATTTGTGAGTTTGTGTAATGCCGTAATGGGAGTCTTTGGGGCATTGGTTGGAGGTTATTAATTTAACTGAAACTTTGTTTTAGATTGAAAAATAAATTTAATACATATTAACTAGACATATAAATTATCTTAACTACATGTGATTTTCAATTCAACAAACTCATTGTTTCCTTTTGCATTCATTTAATCCAATCTTCCGAAAGCACCCGTTAAACAAGGCCTTACAAAATAGAGGACAAGTTATCTGATTTTGAAAAGGAAATTTGATTAAAGTTGTTTTATAATATCTTCTCTCATGTTGAAGTGCTTCATAAGTATCTTTTTAAAAACATAAGGCTAGTCACAGGTCACCAGCTGCCACGTCAGCTTTCTCTCTCCGGTGACCAGACATGACCAATGTGGGCACAGTGGTGACCAATTTTATTTTTATTTTTTTAATCAAACTTTTTAAATAAAAAACTTAAAATTCATTAAAAATAAAAACATTATAATACTAAATTAAAAACTTAAACAATACGATACTTATTACAAACGTAAACTAGTAATCTAAGTTGTAGCGTGCCTTGATTGCTGCCTTAAGGTGCAAAAGCTCATTTCGGTGTCGTTCAGCCAAAGTTGGGTCGATTGCTGAATTGTAGAAGATCAAATCTTGCTCCCGTTTTGTGATGTCAATGATTTCGACTTGCTTTCGTTGGAGTTCAATTTTCTCTCTTTTTATCGCTAGCTCTTCTTGCTTCAACCTAACATACGACTCTTCAAGGTCCTTCTTTTTTCCCTCTTTTGACGGCTTGAATTTGAAGAAGGTCTTGGCTAGCGAATTTGTCCACGATGATGGTGGATCACGAGAGGAGGAGGATGATTTCTTCCTGGCTGCGTCACGACCTTATGGTCGTGATTCTCTAGTATCGTCTTCATCTTCATAATCATCCACGTCTTGGAAATTCAAGGGACCTTGTGTTAACCCCGAGGTAGTTATAGAACCCTTTTTTTTCTTCCGACTATTCGATCGGAAAGCAGGCACCTCCTTCTTCCAAGCATCATGATGCCTCAAAATTTTCCAACATTCCTCCAAGTTGAAATCATGACCATAAATCACACGGTATTCTCTATGAGCTTTTTCCCTATCATCAGCATCATTCTCACCACTACTATGGTTATCCTTGATATTATCCATAATAGCACAAAAATTTCCAACCCTAGTACGAATCATATTCTTCCATTTGGTCGTGATAGAGTCGTACATTCTTTGTGAACCGGTTTCAATTTGAAAATACGCTATCACCTCCTCCCAAAAGCGGTGCCGGTTTATAGCGTTTCCTCTCTCGGAATTTTCTGAAATATAAACCCAAGCTCTACAAATCGCGATCTCTTCCGCCTTTGTCCATGGTTCGTTCTTTTTGGCCGGTTTGACCTTTTTGCCTTTGTCCTTCGCCTTTGTAGCACGTCGCGAAGGCCTCTTTGGTTTGATGGGTGATGTCTCTTTGACATCGTCATCGTCTTCAACAGGCAATGAACTGTGGTAAGAACCGTGACCCGAACCTTACCCCATCGACGCATCTTGACTCGGATAGTTTTGGGTCGAAAAAACTAGACATTAAAAGATACGTGGTACTTTTTTCGGTTGTGTAGAAAAAACTAGACATTAAAAGAGATAGATATATTGTGACTTACACAGATATCCAATACGTCTTCAATTGTCTTGATGATCATATCCACGGTAGGGCGGTCATCTATGTTGTAGCTAATGCATTTGCATGCAATCTCTTTAATCATGTGGAAAGAACGACCACAGATATGATCCCTTAACAGGATCAACAAACTTTTCTAGCGCGTTATCATAGTAGTGTTGGACCAACATATAGTCAGACTTTTTTGGATTACAATCTCCATCTCTACTCACCCCAAACAAAGCGGGCATCCAAATCAATGTCAAGAACATTAGCACACCGAATGAGTAAATATCTGATTCTACCTCCAGGAAGCCGGTTGCTAGGTAAATGGGATCCATGTTGTCCTCCTCATTGGTAGCAGGTTTATAGACCTAGACGTGGTTGACTAACCGGGATTAATACTGACAAATCAAAACCAAATATTTTTGCTTTAAGATTATTATTGTCATACAACAATATGTTTGAGTCCGTGACAAATCTATGTATTACTTTCCCATACTCCCCAAGACCCGACTGAAGATAGTTAAGACCTTTTGCAACATCTAGGCAAATCATGAGACGATTTGTCCACGTTAGGCTACTCCTCTTTTCCAGGTCTCTAAGATGATCAAAAAGGCTCCCATTGACAGGACATATATTCGTAAACTATAATCATCTTATTGTCTTCATCACAGTAACCAATGAAAGGAATGATGTTTTCGTGGTTGAAGCTGGAAATGAACTTAAGCTCGTTAAGGAACTCCTCTCTTTTACGATAATCAAAGTGCTTGAAAGCAGCCTTGCGGTTTTTCCAGCTTTCAGAGAGTTTTCCTCCGTAAACCACATAAAATTGATCATATGTGATCCAATTTTCTTCATTGGCCAACTTGATCTCCTTTAACGGAATTTTAAGATTTTAAAGGTTTAACCCGAAAATAGACACTGTTTTATTGTAGTTAGTGACTACTTCCGGTTATGTTTTTACATCAAGTCAACGAGAAATGAAATCCCACTACTTCACATGTTATAATTTGTTAATGTATTTGTTTCTCTAGACCTATAAAAAAAAATACACCCAATAATTGATTGGGCCAATAATCGTTTCAAAATTTTATACCATATACATTAGACCCGTAGAACGCATGTTTTACATGAGTGAATGAACAAAAATCTGTGTAGTAGTAGAAAATTGTATCTAAAATGTGCGAATAGAAACACAAATTAATGAAAAAAGTTAACACGCATGTATATATCTAAGATATTAAATACTACTATATATAATTTGGGTAGTGGAGTTTTACAGAATATATTATTTTACCCAAAGCAAATATATAGAGTTCTTGTATACGAGCGGATCTACTTGAGGCACTAGGTATAAATGTACGTACATTTTGAACATCATACACATTGTAACAAAAATTTTATTTCAAAGTATTTTAACGCCACTTTCGTTTTGCGTTTTGGAAAAAATGTGCGCACTCTTTGTCAAATTTCTAGATCAGCCATTGTTCTAGGAGGTGTCTATAAACCATATCAATATTTTCTCCGCAATGTAAATTTGTGTCCAATACCCTGATTTTTGTGAAATGCAAATCTAAAATATAGCACGTAAGACATGCATATGTAACAAGTAGTAACAAAGATGTATATATCCACGGTTAAAAAAAAAAAAAAAAAAAAAAAAAAAAAAAAAAAAAAAAAAAACTAAGATGTATCTAAAAATCACTTGAAGAGTATGCCCAATGGGTGTTGAAGCATCAGTCAAAAAATTAATCATGTTACCTAATATTAGATAGAGTAATTTGGCACGAGAAGCACGTGGCTAGAGTAATAGGTGTGGTGAGGAGATTTTTCTCCTCATTCGGGCCCTACGGGGTGGCACGTCACCACAACTAGGGGTGTCTGTAGGGTCGGGTTGACCCGACCCGAACCCGAACCCGATAAGACTAATCGAGTCGGGTCTAATCGGGTCAAAAAATATAGTCGGGTTGTTTTGACCCGACCTGATAACCCGATAGTGTTATCGGGTCGGGTTCGGGTTAAATAAAAAATACTATCGGGTTATCGGGTCAACCCGATAAGACCCGACAAGATTCAATTATTGCTTTTTTAATTTTTACTGGTATGCATTATTTTCCATCTATAGCACATCTCTTTAACAAGCTGTTATTATTGTGAGTATTCATAAGAAACTATCATATGGTGTTTTCTGTTGAGTTGATAAAATAATGGTAAAGTCAAGGGTGAGCTCCATTTTCGTGATCAGTTAGTGTATTCTCGTTGATAATGATACTTTTTAATATTTGCACTTTGGATTTGTTCTATGTTGACATAGATTCAGTAATAGTTTCTTTTTGTATAATGGATATATGATGGGGATACCAGTATGGTAATCTTTCTTAGATTCAGTTATAGTTCGTGATGGTATAATAGATACGAGGCCAACTACTGATGATATTTTCTTGTATCCGTAGG
Organism: Artemisia tridentata subsp. tridentata; assembly: GCA_021014915.2. Classification (NCBI taxonomy): domain Eukaryota; kingdom Viridiplantae; phylum Streptophyta; class Magnoliopsida; order Asterales; family Asteraceae; genus Artemisia; species Artemisia tridentata. The sequence continues at coordinate 408,424,875 of CP139505.1, forward strand.
CGTATATCTTGTAATAATTATTGTTATTAGTATTGAACTTCGAGAGGCGATTCAAGATAAAAAAGAAGGGTTGGACTCATTAGGTAAGAACCTTGATTTATTGAATTATGGCATTACAAGTCATGACGGATGCATATATATAATGAGCTAATTACAGTTGTGCAAGATGGGTCAAATTGGAGCTTAGGACAACGACAACTATTCTGCTTAGGAAGAGCCCTTTTGAAGAGACGCAAGATACTAGTACTTGATGAAGCTACAGCTTCTATTGACAATGCAACTGACACCATCATACAAAAAACGATTCGTGAAGAATTTTAAGATTGCACCGTAGTAACAGTTGCACTCAGAATACCAACTGTTATTGACTGCACAATGGTACTTGTTATGAAGGATGGTGAGTTGTTCTGTAATACTAACTAGCAACCAATTACACTTGCAAAATTCTAATCTGTTGTAATTATCGAAACTTTCATTTGTAATCTGGTCACAGCATAAAGCCTCGTGATCAAACTTGGTATATTTAATCGGGTCACCCGATAACCCGAATCACCCGACCCGACATAACCCGACCCGATTACCACCTGAACCCGATATCCCGATTCCTTATCGGGTCGGGTTGCGGGTGAGTTTTTAAAAAATCAAAACCCGACTCACCCGACCCGATAAGACCCGATAACCCGACCCGATAACACCCCTGACCACAACACACCATAACTTACAACCCCCATTTACCATAACATACCACAAACTCTTCATTTGGGCCCCACCACTATCTATTTTTTTTCTTTTATTCAAATACCCAAATAAACTAAATTCATTTCATTAAAATAAAAATACATTACAACAAATTTAAACACATACTAATAATAAAGTTACGATACGAAAAAAAACGATACGAGAATTAAAAATAACGATACAACAAATACTAATACGATACGAACTTTTTTATAGAGTTGTAGTTGTCGATGAGATCTGACTTCTCCTCCAACACTTGTAACACCTGCTCCCTAACCATCTTCAAGGCTATATGAAGTTCCAGATCTGTTTCATTATTTCTTAGTAGAGTTTGTAGACCGACCCTGATAGCTGGATGGTCTTGAGGCAACTCACGCAACCTTTCGATCTCTGGAGCACAATTATGCATTTGTAGGATAATACGAGATATCTCGCCAAACAAACTGCTAATAAGTCTGAGTTCCTTTTCTTGTTCAGTGCGTAATCGGGTGAGGATAACCCTTTGCATCTCTGCTGGTTCGTTAGCCATAGTGATACTTGCGAGTGAGTTTTATAAGAAGTAGTGTGAGAAAATGAAGTGTTGTGAAACTGAACTGTTGTGAGAAAATGAAGTGTTGTGACACTAGGTTTTATACTTGAATGTAGCCATTAACATAGCCGTTGGAGACTATTTATAATTTCAAATTCAAAAAGGAGGGCGGGATATATTTATATCCGTTTCAAATTTCAAATTTCAAATTCAAAGTTAAAATATAAAAAAACGTGTGGATTTGGGATCCTATAAATACACAGGCTTATCCTCCTCATCTCACACACAAACACATTTAAACTGCTACGATATTCAAGATTCAAACTTCTCAAATTCAAAATATCTTTCAAAAACGATAAGTCGACCCAATTTCCAAGTCCACCTCGCCAACATAAGTCTTGTCAATTTCCAAGTCCACCACATGATGAATTACATACTCCACCTGAACATATCTTTCCGGTTTTCCAACCGGAAAACTTTTCGGTGAACAATCCACCGGAAAATGAACCTGTGCACAATCCACCGGTGCCGACCAAGACCCAAATCCGTTTGGTTTAACTGAGGAACAACTCAGACAAATGGACCAAGATATGCAAGTCTTCCTGGAAATGGAACAACTTGAAAGAGAAGAGGAAGCTACTTGTTTGGAGCAGCAAGCCAGGGAAGCTGAAGAACGTAGTAAGAACTGGGAAAGTGGTTGGTTCCCACCTGATTCCTCTACGTCTAAAGATGGTTACCCAGACTCAGATGATACCTTCCATTAATTAGTGGTTGTTTATGTTAATCGTATGTTGTTTATGTTAATATATGTTATTTATGTTAATCGTTCGTTGTTTACGTTAATCGTTCGTTGTTTTTTCAAATGGCTGTTTAATGTATTTCAATTTGATGTTTAATGTATTTCTATTTGATGTTTAATGTATGTTAATTGTTCGTTGTTTACGTTAATCGTTTTTTTTGTAATTCTTCTCGTGGGTTTTTAGTTGTCGCGAGGCATAGGCTATCACATTTTCTCGCTGCATTAAGACAGCTCCTAACCCTTTGTGTGAGGCGTCACAGTAGACTACAAAGTCCTCACTGCCTTCAGGTAGGGCTAAGATAGGTGCGCTGCACAACTTATCTTTGAGAAGTTGAAAAGCTTCTTCCGCTTTATCTCCCCAGTCAAATCTTACATTTTTCTGAGTTAGCTCAATCAAATGCTTCGTTATCTTCGATAATCCCTCGATAAACCTCCTGTAGTACCCTGCAAGTCCTAAGAATTGGCGTATATCGATGGGAGTTGTAGGTGTCGCCCAATCCTTTATTGACTCAATCTTTGCAGGATCGACATGAATACCATGTCTATCGATTACGTGACCTAAGAATTGGACAGTTGGCATCCAAAACTCGCACTTGGAAAACTTAGCATATAACTCCTCCTTCTTCAGTAGTTCTAATATCAACTTAAGGTGTTCTTCGTGCTCCTTCTCACTCTTAGAGTATATCAATATGTCGTCGATGAAGACAATCACGAACTTGTCTAAGTACGGATTACACACCTGATTCATAAGATCCATGAATACTGCTGGTGCGTTGGTTAAGCCAAAAGGTGTAACCTGAAACTCGTAGTGGCCGTAACGAGTTCTAAATGCCATTTTTGGGATATCTTCTTACCGAACTCTAAGTTGCTGGTAACCGGATCTCAAGTCGATTTTTGAATAAACGCATGAGCCTTGGAGCTGATCGAATAGATCGTCGATTATAGGGAGTGGGTATCAGTTTTTAATAGTTAATTTGTTGAGTTCCCGGTAGTCGATGCACATTCTGAAAGATCCATCTTTCTTTTTGACGAATAGAACTGGAGCTCCCCAGGGCGAGGAACTTGGTCTGATGAACCCTTTATCGGAGAGTTCCAACAATTGTTCAAATAACTCTTGTAGTTCCGTTGGAGCTAATCGGTAAGGTGCTCATGCAACGGGTGCGGCACCGGGCAATAGGTCGATTCAAAATTTGACCTGTCGGTTCGGCGGGAGTCCGGGTAAGTCTTCAGGGAAGACTTCTAGGAGATCTCTTACAATTGGTACATCTACCAACCATTTTCCTTCCGGCTCCTTTTCTTCCTTTTCGGAGACCTGTGCTTGGAAGAGAAGGCATCCTTTCTCAAGGTATTTCTGGGCCTTCGTACAAGAGATGAAGTGTAATCTCGAGGCACTTCATCTATCTCTTCTTTCGCCTTCGACGATTAGAACCTCGTTCCCATAAGGTAGTCGAACGATTTTCTCGTCGCAAAGAATGGTGGCATAATATTTCGACAACCAATCCATTCCGATAATAACGTCAAAACTACTGAATTCTACAGGCATAAGATCGATGTTGAATGGGTGGTTTAACAGATTTAAAGTGCAACCTCTTACGATCGTGTCTACCCTCTCTACTTTTCCATTAGCTAACTCCACATTATATATGTTGCCTAAAGTGGTGGGGGCAATACCAAGCAATGGGCTAAATGCAGTAGAGACAAAACTTCTATCCGCACCCGTATCAAACAGTATAGATGCATAGCGGTTATTTAAAAGGAACGTACCCGTTACAACGTTCGGGTCTTCTTGGGCTTCCCCTTTGCCCACTACATAGACCCTGCCACGGGCTTCTCCATCATTTCTCCGATTTCTTTGGGGCACAACCGCTACTTGGTTTACACCAGCTCCTGGATTTCTTTGGTTACCCTGATTGCCCTGGTAACCTTTGTTTCCACCATTGCCCTGGTTCTTGTACTTTCGACATTCATTTCAATAATGCCCTTTTTCACCGCAACCAAAATAGGTAATCTCAGCCTTCGGGTTGTTTGCTGGTGCAACTTGCGCTGTTGCAAGAGGTCTCGCCTTGCAATCACGGGTCATATGTCCTATATTTTGACATTTATGGCATTTGACCATGCACTGACCCTTATGATGCAACTTCCATCGATTAAACAGTGGCAAGTTCCCTACATAGACCTTCCTCTCCGTTGGTCCCGCAACATATATCTTTGCAACCTCCTGTCTTTTGTTCGGGTGGTGGCTGTTGTTTCGAGAATGGTCATCCCATTTCCTTTTGTTGGTCATGCTCGCTTCGATCGAATCCTCGATCACCTGATCCATTAATTTGTTGGCTACCTCATTGGTCTCATCGAGATCAATAGCCTTATAGGCAGTGACATTTCCATTAATTTATGGGGGTAATCCGCCAATGTACCTCTCCAGTAATCGGGTTTCACTTTGGACCATATCGGGACATAGTAAGGCAAGCTCCTGAAAACGTTGATTATACACAGCCATATTGGTACCTTGTACCTTGAGGTTCCAAAATTCAACCTCCAACTTCTTCACCTCAATGCGAGGGCAATATTTCTTAAGAACCATCTCTTTGAAGCTTTCTCATGACATTGCATATGCAACGTCATTGCCAAATGATTTCAAGTAATTGTTCCACCAGGTTAAAGAAGCATCCAGAAAAGTAAATGATGCAAACTTAACCCTGTCCTATTCCGAACAACCATAAATTCGGAATACCGTTTCCAATCTTTTAATCCATCAGACTAGAACAACTGCTCCCTCAGTACCTCCAAAACCTCCAGCCATTACCTTCTGAAAGTCTTGATAAGTACAACTACGAGCATTGTTGTTTGTGGGTCTCGAATTCCCAACATCAGTCGTTGAGTTATTTGCTGCAGCTAGTGCTGCTGCCACCCGTTCCTCTACCAGTTGATAGAGCATTGCTCGGTTTATAGGTGAAGCCGCTACAGTAGCCCTAGCGGGGCCTTGGTTTGTTGGTTGTGCACGAGCGGTTCTGGTTGTTCTCTTCGGAGGCATTTTGCTGTATCAGAAAGATAGAAATAATTGAGATTCGGAGAATTTGTTATCAGACAAGTGTAAAGTATATGAGTAAGATCAATTATAAAGAAGATGGCACAATGGAATAGTCAATCAAGCTTGTTATAAACTAGGGTTAAATCGTGTTCACAAAAATTACAAGCTCGAGATATACAAGAAAATAGCACAAGTTTTGAATACAGACAAAGGACTCCAACTGCCACTAACTGACGACTACTCAGTTTAGTGGGAATACATCACAACTACTAGAACTAAAATTCATCACGCCCTAGGCGTAGCTGCTCCAACTCAGCTGCAATCCATGCTACAATAGTCTCTAAATGTCCTACTCTAGTCTCCAGCTGTGCAATGCGTCTTCTCGATGCCAAAACCTCTCTACGATCCTCCTGTTCTGACCTCGTGACCCTAGCCATCACCGACTCTAACTCATGCATCTTGTGCCAGTTAGTTCACTCAGCATTCCATGCTCTAGCCTGATCTCTGCCTATATCATCCATCCTCTATCATACTCCAGCAAGTTCCCTGACAACTTGCTCGTCATGTCTCCCGAGTCTCTCTAGCTGGTCAGAATGGACATCTAGTAAGTTCCCCTGTGCTCCCAACTGGACGAAGAACCTAGTGACATCATCTTCTTCCTCCTCCTCCATCGGTGAGACAGCAGGTGGAGGGGAAACTGGTATAGATGGAGATGGCGGCACAAATGATGGTGATGATGGCTCATATGTAGGACTGCCAACACGAAGTTGGGTGCTATGAATGTACTCAACGAGGATGGGTACCCGCGCGTTGCTGCGGGGTGTTTGTATATGTAAGGTAGCTGTAAAATAATACGTTAAACGGTTTCGTGTTACTACGCAAATGAGGGATGTTAGTTGAAGTAATGTTCCGTTGGATTTTGTAGTTGCGCGAATTTGTTGTGTGTTGGTGGTTTGGCCTTATATTACATGAATAGAGTATAATACTACTATGTATACCAATGTAGGTTTCTTGATATTTAGCTGTAGTTCAAGTCTTGAATGAATGTTAGTATGTTTAATTTATATATACAGATGTATGAATAGTCCTATTATATTATATCTTTATTACATTTATCGCGCAACCCGACCCATCTCTTTTTTCAACAATAATAGAAATAAAGTTCCACTAATCTTGCATCAAAAGGGATGTTTCGATAATCATATATTAGTCTTATGAAGTTAAGAGTAAATGGCAATTTTTATGTGTTGCTATCGAAGAGGAAACCCTAATTATTATGAACCACATTTAACAAATATAACAAAAACCCCAAATTAAAAAAAAAAAAAAAAAACTAATGTAACCTTTTTTATGTTTCTAGGATTTGTGGAAAAAAATACCTCAAAACTTACGGTAAATAAGGAAACCCTAACTTTTCTGTTTGATCGATATTCTTTTTTTTCTTTTTGGGAATCACCAATAATTTTTTTTTTTTTTTTTATATTATTTTTTTTTTGTGCTTGTCTGTGAATGAATGGTTGAATGGAAAATTCAGGAACGAAGATATATATATATATCACATAATAAAATTGTGTGGGTGTGGTGTGTGTAGAGACGAAAAACATTAACCCGGGAAAAAAATATAATTAATGTTACTATTGATAGCACTGTATGTAAGTGGCAATTTTATGTGTTGCTATCGATGCTTGCATATAGGCAAACACGCGATCTTCAAAGCTAGAAGGTAAACGGAAGAGGATGGTGACATGACTACTGAATACGACAACATGCATAAAAGAATATAAATTTATAGAAAAATATACAACAATTAAATTAGCAACGTGAATAATAATAGATAGAAGCAAGTGTGCCTTGTTAAAACAGCTGTTGCTATTTACAATAGTTTGTAACAATGTTTTGTACACAAAAGATATTTATCAACAATAGGTAACAATTATCAAAGATTGATGTTAAACATAAAAGGATGTTGCAAAGAAGCAATTTGCACCAAACGACTTGTCACAGCATTCTTTTCGGTCTAGCATCTATCTTTGGCGAAACATAGATGGGCACTGAACCTGGAAAGATGCATAAAACAAAGGTTTTTGAATAATAGGCACTTAATGAACACTGGTAAGTAGAGTGGAAAAAAATACAATTGAACAAACTAAAATTTTGTAACCACAACGGCCAGTACTAAAAAAGCATATGCTAGTATACAAATGAGTGGGAAATTAAATAATTTGCCTTGGAAAGATGCATGTTGTATGAGATTCTGTTTATATTGCAATTATATAACTGGTACTCAAAACTGGAGTTGGCTAAGCCGTGCCCAACAATATGTTTAAATTCGAGGAGATCGGTGGGAAACGAAACAGGATAACGCGTAGAAGTAATCTGCACCAAACTACTTGTCATACTATCCTATTTCGTTTCACACCAATCTCCTAGAATTGTATCATATTGTTGATCAAGCCTTGTTGTGTAATATATATATTACGAAGGTGTGTCATAAAAGAATCTGGTAATTCTAGAAAAGTGTATGTATGTTGAATGGAATAATGAAGGAGTGTCGCTTGTCAAGAACAATACACACTATATCATTATCACAATCAACACGCCTCGGTTATTAGAGCTTATCTATCTAACGATATGTATAAGTTGCAGTGGTTAATTTGCCAGGGAATCCTGAAACCGTTGGTGTGTTTGATAAACAAATGATTTTAGGAAACCCATCCAATTTAAGGAATGAAACCAAGACATATTGTTAGATAGATTTGCCCTAATAACCGAGACTTTTAAGATGAAGCTGAATGTAGCATGTTGTGTATGGTGACGTTACTTTGTAGATGATGTTTTTAGGCTGTAAAAAAGAATGGAAACAAAAGAGAAACATAATTACTGCTTCTAAGACCGTTAACTTAGAATGAGCAACTATGTTCAACTTCCATACTGATTTATTAAGCTAAACCATTCATCGATTAAATAATGTCGGTATCCAACACGCAGCTTGTTACTTCCAGCTTCTTTTTTGGACACTTTTATAGAATTAGCAACTATAATTTACGAAACACCTTTGATATGGCAGGTTATGTTTAGAATCTCTAACTAACGAACTTGCTATAATAAATGTGAATTCATACCTTACTATATGACTTATGTTTTTAGAACTTGTCATGCGCATCCGTTCATAACAGATTGACTATAAGTAGCTATGCTGAGATGAGATAACGCAGATGATATACCTGCACATGCATGAACACGCAAACATAAAATTGATTAAAGTAAATATAAATTTTAGTTTTATAAGCATAAATGAGGCTGTTTCTTAACTCGGGAAAGAAGGATCAAAAGTGTAATTCATACGTTTCGGCTAAAGTATGGGACAATAAATCCTAAGGTACTTGATCAAAAAAAATAATACTATTACAAATGATTTATTTTTGTTACTTTTTTTGTTTGCTGGTACCAAAACATTATGTCATGTGCCTGTGAGAGTTAATTTGTTTCCGTATATTCGCAACTGTAGCTACAAAAAAGGCGCTGATCAGCAATATGGTTAAATTATCAGAAAAAGGTGGGAAACGGAAGAGGCTGATGATGCAAAGCAGCAATTCGGTTTTAATCACTTGTCGCAGCATTATCTTCAGTTTCCCATCTTTCTTTAAGAATTGCACCTTACTAGTGATCAAGGCCTTTCATGGAACGACAGTTATGAATATGCGGGAAAAATGTTAACTATCACAGGCACATGGCATTAAATGCTAGTATCAGCAACGAAAGAAAATATCAGATAGCCTTCGTTTCTTATCGCCAGGAATTCTTTTCTTATCAAAAGCTTTAGCACTTTTGTTATATTTAATGGTTGCAATATGATTTGCCAAGCAAACCTGACAAATAGAAATTTCTAGATATGGCATTGGCTACAATAACAGTAATAGGTCAGCTCGGTTTGCGCACATATTGAATTTGCCAATCAGTGCAGGCGAATGTAAATAATGGTAATGTGCTGAAATAAGTGATTGCACAAAGCCGAATAGAAGAAAAATATAAGCCACATAAGATTCAATAAACTAAAAATACTGAGAAACCGCGAATGTTTGTTTACATATAAAAGAAAGAACTGAGATACTTACTTTGGGTTACAAAGCTGTTGCATGCGTTATCATAGCTAAGGCTTATTGACGAATATGGATTTGAAGAACCTAAAAGCTGTTGGATACACAAAGTGTATTAGTAGGCAAAAAAAGGAAAACTCATCGAAACATGTAAATTGTAGCAGCACTTATCTTTTGCTGATCTCGTTATCAGTGTCCAATGCAGTTACTGGTTGCGACCAGCTGGCTACCCTTCACTGGAATTAACAAAAATAATAATAATAAGTTGAGGCTCAAAGCAACAATGCTTATAAAGTTTAAGCAAATAATCAGTGTGAACTACAATCGTGTTTTACGCATCTTGAATATATGTGGGCTGCATTTAATCATAACAACAATGACAGATGGTGTACATTGCTTATTGGCATCAGCAAATGATAACATTTATCATTTTGACTCTATTATGACAGGTTTGTGTACACATATTAGTAAAAATGGTTCCACAAAAACTCTTAATCAACAACATGATTGAATTTTGAAAGATCATTGGCAAATGAAATAGGATGATGCGAAAAAGTAATTTGCACCAAATAACTTGTCACACCATCCTCTTCCATTTGGCACCAATCTTTCAAAATTTAATCCCGTTGTTGATCAGTGTGAACAAATTTCGCAACTGCAATTATATAAAAGGCGCTGATCGTTTAATACACTGCAATTGTAAAGAAGAGATGGGAAACGGAAGACGACACTGTGATGGAGTAATCTGGTTTAAACACTTGTCACAGCGTAATCTGCTGTTCCTCAACTTTCTCCAGCAATTGTACGGCACAGCTGATCAGGGTCATTTATAGAAGTGTGGTTACGAATATGTGAAAAAAAGTTAATAATAAGTTGAGGCTCAAAGCAACAATGGTTATAAAGTTTAACCAAATAGTCGGTGTGAACTACAACTGTTTTTTACAAACTTTGAATATATGTGGGTTGCATTTAATCATAACAGCAACGACAGATGGTGTACATCGCTTATTGGTATCAGCAAATGATAACATTTATCATTTTGACTCTATCATGGCAGGTTTTTGTACACATATACGTAAAAATGGTTCCACAACAACTCTTAATCAACAACAAGATTGAATTTTGAAAGATCAGTGACAAATGAAATAGGATGATGCGAAAAAGTAATTTGCACCAAATAACTTGTCACACCATCCTCTTCCATTTGCCACTAATCTTTCAAAATTTCATCCCATTGTTGATCAGTGTGAACAAATTTCGCAACTGCAATTATATAAAAGGCGCTGATCGTTTAATACGCTGCAATTATAAAGAAGAGATGGGAAATGGAAGACGACACTGTGATGTAGTAATCTGGTTTAAATCACTTGTCACAGCGTAATCTGCTGTTCCTCAACTTTCTCCAGCAATTGTACGGTACAGCTGATCAGGGTCATTTACAGAAGTGTGGTTACGAATACGTGAAAAAACGTTAATGATAACAGATGCTCAATGTTTATTGTTTTTAGGATTTTTTTTTTACCTCATTTACTTATTGAAAAAACGAGCGATTCTAGAAGTTTTCAAACTGAATTCAAATGCAGTAAGATGTGTATGCCCACATTATTTTGTACATGGATGGTTTTAAGTAATAAAAAAAGAATGGAATTTAAAAAGCAACATAGCCAACCCTTCTAAGTTCCTCTACAGTTCCTTTTGATGTTTCAACTCCCTCTGTGCAAAAGCCTGCATCAGGCGATTTGCTAGATTGTTAAAAGAGAAAAAGGAACTGTACGGGAATATAGAATAAGTAAGCATGTTCAAGTTCCAGACTCATTTATTAAATTAAACCATTCGTACACAAAATGATGTTTTCATCTGATACACAACTTGGTATCCTAAACTTATTTTTGAAAAACTTTTATACAATCGACATTTATAATTCTGCACTAAGTTTTTGGGGAAATTTGGAAAAAAGACGTAGTCATTTTTAGTGCATTATTGTGACAACATTTGTTTAAACCCAAGTTAATTATCTAATTGATTACATGGTTGCTAAGTCGAGTCATATCCTTGTACATATTGTTTTGGGACGATTGGGACTCATGGGTAAAGTACTAGTGTAATGGAGTAATGGGGAAGAACATCATTTATTACCCCCATATGTGCTAAATATTTTAAAAAAAAGTACTCCAAGTTTTTCAATTATCTTAATTCGAGTCATTAGAATAGTTATTTGTAAAGTTATATAAAAGTTCAAGTGTAAGGGGAATGCAATGCCCCTATGATGTATTATTTTGGATGGTAGGGCAAGAGTGTATGAAAAAAAAATCAAGAAAAATACAAAAAAATGAGGAAAAGAAAAGTAGAAAAAACATACGGACTACCATCCCGTTTCATTTTATGTTTATGTTTTTGTTATTTTGTTTTTAGCTTAAGATTGAGTCGAGTCTTGGCTTAGCAACATTGTATAGTACATGTAATTAATCAAGATCTTTAACTCGCCACCAGTAAAATATCCTTTATCCAACAAAACCGTGTTTATCATATCCCTACACCTAACGTTATAACCCGTTTAAAAGCCCTCTTTGATAGTTTATCTTTGGTGCTTACGCCTAGTGGAGGAGGTTTTTGATCCTTTCCCAAGCCTATGGTAATCTATTTGCTATGACAGGTAGTGAGAGATATTATCCGTTTTCATTTATGAGATTTATTTTGATGACACTTGAGAGATGTGAGTATCTAAACACTACTTGTGAGGTGCTAGTTTGTAATCTCCGTGCTTATTATGATTAAAGTGGAACGACTATTTGTTGTAATTACTTTTATATTAGTGTTAAATGACCCCTAACTTGTATTTTGATTAGAATAAAAGCGCATTTGCTTGAGGACAAGCAAATCTCAAGTGTAAGGGTATTTGATGAAGCGAAAAGTGTACCGCTTTTAGGGGGTCATTTAAGCCCTAAATCGTATTTATTTGATCAAATATTGCCCTAAATCGTTCCTTTTGTCATTTTAGGTACTTTGGAGAAGAAATCTGGAAAAGGAAGCATTTTGGACGTTTTTGGAGCATAAAAGTGAAGAAAACGACAAAGTCTCAAAATCGGCTAAAAAGTACCTTTGACGGCGTCAGGAATTTCCCCAGACGGCGTCATGGCTTGGCAAGAAAAAGGTGGATATGAAAATTACTCATGATAAGCCAGAGAATTTTGCATGAAAAATCTGACGGCGTCACCCTTTGATGTGATCAAGGTCGTCACGGCTTAATTTAAAGAGGGACGGCGTCAAGCTTATTTCTGACGGCGTCGAGCTTTGATAAGCCAGAACGGATTTTGGAGGTCTAAAGAGGGACGGCGTCAGGAAGGCCATCCGGGAACCCTAAAAGCGGTGAGGTGACGGCGTCAGGATCTACAATGTGACGCCGTCAGACCTTAATCTCTATATATAGTTTTGCAATTTTTTGTCATTAGTGTGGAACTTGGTGTGTAACCTTTTGGGAGGAAACCCTAAGACGATTTTAGCAGCTTTTTCAAGGCTTTTTTCCTTGAGATCTTCCATGTTACATTGAAGATAAGTTATCAATTAATCATTCAATATGTCTATGTGTTGTTTGATTCTATCTTGTTCTTGTCTTTTGTTTAACATGCTAGGCTAGATTTATCTTGTGTTTGCTTAGATCTAATGAAACCTAACTATTGATTATTGGTTATTAGTGTGTTATTAATTGTATTAGATGATTGTTCATCGATGTTAGGCTTAAGAAAACTGGCTAACTTCCAATACGGTAACTTGCTTAAACGTCTTAAGAAACATGAACCAATGCGTACTAAGGTTTTTATGGTTGTATTTAATGCATGAGCGAATTCTAGTGATCCCATGTTAGGAGCTTCTTAGTCGGCTCGACATAGGAGTGAAGTAGGAGCTTATAGAGTTGGGGAAGTACGTACGCCACCCCACGATTGGTATTAAGGAATACACCCGTCATCCACGCAATTAATACACACTAATCAACCGGTAAAAGATAGTTAGGGAGTAAGGAAATCTAAGTAAACACATTTCTCTCCATATAAGTTTCACCACATTTTCATTTTCTGTTATTTTATTTTATTTGCATTCGTAGTAACTTGGGTTAGTTGACTAGCAACTAATTCCGCCCACTCTTTCAAACCCGAGATTTTACTTGCTTTCATAAAATTATAAAATCATAAAAAGAATCTTCTCTCACCCTTAGACCTATTAGAGTAGTTTTTCATACCTAACGAACACTATTCCCTGTGGAGAATGATCAATCCCCCGTACTTACCACTACACTATACTACATCGGTCAGGTACACTGCCTGGTAGGGTTGTAAGCCTCTTGAGATCCCTCGAGAGGTAAAACCTGTTGTAAGGTTGCAAAACCACGCATCATCCAACATAACAATAAAAACAAAAATGTGTGATGGAAACAACAACAGCACCGACAATGAAGCCAAATCAAATCAGGTAATAATGACACACAAACATGGAACCATTTGTACACCTTGGCCTCAGATTTGTAAATGGAGAATGGCAAAGAAGCCCCGACTTCCGCCATGACTGCAAAGAAACTCGGCAGCATAATAGCAAGTAAACTATCACACCACCCGGTCCTTGCCCCGCCAAGTTACAGTTGAAGGGTCTAATGACCAATATCATTTCAGTCATAAAAAAATAGCAGTTAATCATCATAGGCCATTACCATGTTACAACAAAACAGACCCACCATGCCCACAAACCTAATCATTTACCATGCCAAGGTGGAGATTACCTTAAATTTGGCTTACAAGCACATTCAGCATGATTGCAAGCACAACCCAAAAGTGCACGCCCCTCATATGACTAACGCATGGTCTTTACAGACAGATGAAAACTACCTGCAATTCCGGATTTGCGAACTCTATGTTCAATATATAAACCAATCAATCGCTTTATAACATTCTTTAATCGCAGCACAATTATTTGTATTCAATTTAATTATTACTCATTATATCTATATCACATTTATGGCATGACCACGCGGCATTTTCTTTTGCAACGCAAACCTAAAGTAACCACACCAAAAGACCAACGTCACATAAAAATACTTGCAACAGCTGAAACATACAAATAACAGCAGGTTTGACCAGAATAATAGTAATAACCAAACACAGCAACACCATATATGACAGCATCCAACATCGCAAAAAAATCTAATGACCAATATCATTTCACATAAAAAAGCCACACATTGCAATCAAATTAGGTAATAATGAGACACAAACATGGAACCATTTGTGTACCTTGGCCTCAGATTTGTGAATGGAGAATGCCAAAAAAGACCTGACTTTCGACATACCTACAAAGAAACTCGGTTGCATAATAGCAACTAAGCTATCACACCATCCGGTCCTTGCCTTGGCAACTTACGGTTGAGCGGGTCCAATGACCAATATCATTTTACTGAAAAAAAACAACCACCAATCATCATAGGCCATTACTCTGCTACAACAAAACAAACCCACCATGGCTGCAAATCCAATCATTTGCCGTGCCAAGGTGGACATCACCTCAACTGTCGCTTAGAAGCAAATTCAGCATGGTTGCAAGCATAACCGAAGTTGCTGCCCTCCAATCATGCAAAACAACACTTACACCAAAAATTTGTCATAAGCCGAAGCAAATAATGTGAATAAATCAACATGTTTCATCTATTATGACAACCACAGATAGGTAAAACTATCATGAAACATCTACATCTACTAATCCCTTTTAAGATTATCTAATGCCTGATCATTATTCATGTAACATAACCGCAAAACCAAAGTAACAACACCCAAGGACTAACGTCACATAAAAATATTTTATATGACATACAAATAATAGACATGAGAAGATCAAGAACATCAACAATGAAGCCAAACAAATTTGCGTACCAACCAATAATACCAATCACGACAACAATGATAGTAACAATCAAATGCAACACTAATATAAACAAATCGACAACACCCAAAAATCGCATATAAAGCAACAACCACAAATTTAAACACAATAACAACCTACACCCAAAATCATAAAATCACCAATAACAATGGCGTGTCCACACAGTATTTTCTTTTGCAACGCAAAACTAAAGTAACAACACCAAAAGACCAACGTCGCATAAAAATACTTGCAACAGCTGAAACATACAATAACAGCAGGTTTGACCAGAATAATAGTACTAACCAAACACAGCAACAACATATATGACAGCATCCAGCATCGCAAAAAAATCTAATGACCAATATCATTTCACATAAAAAAGCCACAACATTGCAATCAAATTAGGTAATAATGAGACACAAACATGGAACCATTTGTGTACCTTGGCCTCAGATTTGTGAATGGAGAATGCAAAAAGGCCCGACTTCAGCATGCCTACAAAGAAACTCGGTTGCATAATGCAACTAAGCTATCACACATCCGGTCCTTGCCCTGGCAACTTACGGTTGAGCGGTCAATGACCAATATCATTTGACTCAAAAAAAACAACCACCAATCATCATAGGCCATTACTCTGCTACAACAAAACAAACCCACCATGGCTGCAAAACCAATCATTTGCTGCGCCAAGGTGGACATCACCTCAACTGTCGCTTAGAAGCACATTCGGCATGGTTGCAAGCATAACCCGAAAGTCTGCTGCCCTCCTATCATGAAAAACGACGCCTACACCAAAAATTTGTCATAAGCCGAAGCAAATAATGTGAATAAATCAACATGTTTCATCTATTATGACAACCACAGATAGGTAAAAATATCATGAAACATCCACATCTACTAATCCCATTTAAAATTATCTAATGCCTGATCATTATTCATGTAACATAACCGCAAAACCAAAGTAACAACACCCAAGGACTAACGTCACATAAAAATATTTTATATGACATACAAATAATAGACATGATAAGATCAAGAACATCAACAATGATGCCAAACAAATTTGCATACCAACCAATGATACCAATCACAACAACAATGATAGTAACAATCAAATGCAACACTAATATAAACAAATCGACAACACCCCAAAATCGCATATAAAGCAACAACCACAAATTTAAACACAATAACAACCTACACCCAAAATCATAGAATCACCAATAACAATGGCGTGTCCACGCGGCATTTTCTTTTGCAACGCAAAACTAAAGTAACAACACCAAAAAACCAACGTCGCATAAAAATACTTGCAACAGCTGAAACATACAAATAACAGCAGGTTTGACCAGAATAGTAGTAATAACCAAACACAGCAGCACCATATATGACAGCATCCAACATCGCAAAAAAATCTAATGACCAATATCATTTCACATAAAAAAGCCACAACATTGCAATCAAATTAGGTAATAATGAGACACAAATGGACATTTGTGACTTGCCCAATGTGATGGAGAATGCCCAACAAGCCGACTTCGACATGCCCACAAGAACTCGGTTGCATAATGCAACATAAGCTATCACACCATCCGGTCCTGCCTTGGCAACTTACGTTGAGCGGTCAATGACCAATATCATTTTACTGAGAAAAAAACAACCACCAATCTCATAGGCCATTACTCTGCTACAACAAACAAACCACCATGCTACAAATCCAATCATTGCCGCCAAACATCACTCAACTGTCGCTTAGAAGCAAATTCAGCATGGTTGCAAGCATAACCCGAAATCTGCTGCCTCCAACATCAAAACGACAACTATAACCAAAAATTTGTACATAAAGCACGAAGCAAAATATGTCCAATAAATACAACATCATTCTTCATACTACAATATACAACACAGATAGTAAAAATTATCATGAAACATCTACATTAAATCACTTTTAAATATTAAGCCTATCAAATTCATTAACATACGAAAACCAATAACACTATATAAAAAATGAAACATTCACATAAGACATAACAAATAAACCAACTGCATAACACAAAAACTACACCAATCATAATCTACAAAGAAACACTCATATCAAAAATTAAAGAATGATTTCAACATTCCTTCACAAGAAATTTTTTTCCGTTTATCAAAACCTAGCATAACCCTAAATGGATCTAATTGCCCTTTTTTTTTGGAAAGCTGGTGATAACCCTAAATTAGATCTAAAATTGTGGATATAATCGAGTGGCACATTGTAGACACAACAGCTGGCATCAGAAGAGCCATAACAATAAAATAATAATAACCTTACTATTTATAGCACTATAGTTCTCCTCACACGGCACTGTAGCTGCCATAAAAACCGAATATTTGGATTGGTAAACACCCGACAACCGTTGGGTAGAGGTATCAAAATTGCACACTTCGGATCTCAAGGGAAAGAGAAAAATGTTAGTGAAGAGGAATAGGTCGGATGAACCAACAACAAACCATTCTATTACCCGAACCCTGCCTAAGGCCGGTAGCAAAAGTAATCCGGGCGGGTCGCGCCATAAATGTAATATAGATATAATATCTTTGCACACTTCACCGTTGATCTCACAAGTAACTGGAGCCTCATCTCTAGCTCGTAACCCAGTAGCTCTCAATCCTAATCCAAGGGGCATATCCATGTCTCCTCCTACTATCTGAGCAACCCAAGAGCTCTGTCCTATCTCAAACGTACTTGGCACCTCTTCCATAATTCCTTTTCCATGTCGTGGCTCAGCTGGTATAGTCTCCTCTAGAGTAGGATCTGCCACTGGTCCCTCTTCAGGATCCTCCTCCGACTCTTCCTCCGGATCCTCCTCTGATTCTTCTTCCTCCTTAGGTGAATGTGAGACATTGGCCTCTAGAGCCTCTGATGGAGTGGTGACTGATCAGGGGATGTAGTAGGTGAAAGGGATAAGGGAGTGGTAGGGTACCCTTTTAAATAACCTGGGCTCTCTTCTGAGGTGGTGGTAGTAGATCTGAGTACGGCATTCGATATCCTGGGACACGCATGTGGGTAGTACGGTGAACAGGAAGAGTACGGATATATGGAGTATGCTATGTGGTAGGATCAGAAGTAGGGATAGGCTGGATGGAAGTATGATCGGTAGTAGGTATAGCTAATGCTGTAGTGAGTGTAGGCTCAAGTAAGTCGGGGTCTGGTGCATTGAAAGCCTACCGTACCTGCATGTATAGGTCGTTTGAGTCTGGCTAGATCAGAGGAATGTGATGGGAAGACATAGTCTATGACAAAAACGGTATATGTGTGTATCGAAAATACTCATAGTAAATAGTGTAGGTTAAGTGCACATAAATATATACATATAATACTTATAGTACATGTAATTATGTAGAATTATCAAATAATAAATCGTAGCATGTAATTAAGACAAGTAAACAGCAAATAAAGTGGCAGGCAAGGCAAGAGGCGGTCATAGGGACTTGTTTTTTTATAAAAAGCGGTTATAGTTTAGGGTTTATATGTACCTAGTTCTCTATAACCTAGGCTCTGATGCCAATCTGTAACACCTCTAAAATTTAACAATTGCGGAAGCATATGGAACATAGGGGTGCTACTTGTGAATTGAAAATCACAACACAAGGTAAATAAAAAAAGGAATACATACTCCGTTTAAAATATATTAAATCAAATATTTAAAGTTTACAAAAGATGATTCATTTTTCAGAAAAATAGACCCATTAGTTTCAGTGGTCCCAAATAAAAAAGTCTTAGTTATGTTTGCCAATACTTCCGAAAAAGGGCTATGACCCTTGCCTTGCCAAAACCTCGCCACAACTAATCAAATTAAGCACCTGATAAAAACATGCTAAAAGTCAGCAAAATGCTGGTGAGTTCATAGATTTAAATTAAAGTAGTAAACAATAAATTTGGACCAAAAGTTTTGTGTACGATCATTGCAACGCATATAACGTCATACAAAATAGTCTATCGCGCTAGCTCTAAGTTCATGCAACCGAGGCTCGACAGTTTAGTGCGCTAACCTATAGTACATAATATAGTCAAGGGGCCCTTAGCGAGTGTTTAACCCAATACACTCATAGTCCAACTTGCTATACGCCTGCATCGACCCGTCTGGCCAACCAAACAGAGGAGTCACCCCAATAGATCTATCTTTAGAAATCGCGCTTCCCAAAGGGAACTAACGGTGCATGAAAATGGGCATAACAGTGGGTTCTAGGGCTTAGGCTAACTACACAATAGTTTTGATAAAAATGAGTAGTAATGTGGTCCATAAAAACAATTTGCATGTTTCTCATCCCATAATTGTAAAATAAGTATAAGTAAAGTGGGGCTATAAACTCACCTTAATAGTCTGAACAGTGAATGCTGTGAATTTTAGAGAGTGTACGACACCAACAAGTAACCTAGATTAATAATCCATGTTTTAGTTCAATAACTAAATTAAGTTTCTACAGAATTTAATTCAAATATTTTTAAAGTGTTTATGTTGTTGTCGTTTGTATGGCAGAAAATGAGTTTAAGAATTGGTTTCCACATATATATGTAGGTATTGGCTCTAGGAAGTGTTTAAATGTACGACAATGAAGACATAGGAGACTTATAGGATTTTGATTGGCGGAAATCGAAGGACGATGAAATGAATGGATTAAGAGCAAGAATAGATGTTGTAGAGATATGGAATATTAAGGATGTGTAGTTTAGTTGTTAAAAGTATATAATTAGTTATATGTGTTTTTGAAATGTAGGAAAATTATGTGTAAATGACGATTAATATTTAAATGTTTACTGACTCGTATAATGTCTTGTTTATCTCGTTTTAAATAAAATAGAATGAGTTCATCTATTTAATAAAAATTGGTTATGACTCGTGTTCGTAAGTTGGTTTCACGATTATATGTTTAGAAAACATTTGTTTCCAAGATTTGTTATAAGAGCTCAAGTAAATATTGTGGGCTGGATCTGCTAGTGTGATACACAATACACAAAAACACACACACACAAGTCCTATGGGACTTTGTGTTTTTACTGAGAACTCGATCGAATACAGTCAACATCAAATGGCTCATAACACAAAGATATATTTCACGTCGAGGTCGAGTACACTACAAAAAAACAGGCTTTCAGAGACTGAATTTCTAGGGACTGATATATCAGTCGCTGATACATAGCATTGGTAACTGAAACATCAGTTACTGATACTTTTAAGGACTGACCTTTTATTGACTGATTGCGGCGACTAAAAATCAGTCCTCGATTCAGTGACCCCATATCTGAGACTAAATTTCAGTTACTGATATGCTTGTACGGGAAAATAATTTGGAGGCAAATTTGTTAGTGACTGAATAAGGGTGACAATTCAGTCCCTAGTACATGTACATCATATCTAAGACTAAATTTCAGTTACAAATATATTTGCGCAATAAAAAAATTTGGCGGAAAATTTGTTAGTGACTGAATTATAGTCACAGTTCGGTCCCTAATACATGGAGATCATAGCTAAGACTAAGTTTCAGTTACAAATATGTCTACACAATAAAAAGGTTTGGAGGGAAATTTTTTAGTGACTGAATTTCAGTCACAGCTGCGTCCCTATTACATGGACATCATACCTAAAACTAAAATTCAGTTACAAATATGTTTGCGCAATAAAAAAAAAGTTTGGAGGGAAATTTGATAGTGACTGAATTTGAATCACAACTCAGTCCCTAATACATGGACATCATAGCTAAGACTAAATCTATAAAAATAGATTAAAGCGGACTAAAATGTTTAAAAACGGACGAAAACTTATAAAAACGTAAAAAAAAATGGATTAAAATGGATGAAAACCTATAAAAACGTAAAAAAAACGGACGAAAACGTAAAAAAAAGGGACGAAAACGTAAAAAACGGACAAAAACGTCTAAAAACGTAAAAAAGGGACGAAAATGTATAAAAACGGACGAAAACGTAAAAAACGGATGAAACGTATAAAAACGGAAAAAAACAGATAAAAAGTGACAAAATTGAACGAAAATTGATTACCGACAGAATATACGGTTCTATATATTGTAATGTACTACACTTGTTTTTAAGACCTACATATATTTGTATCGTTGTTAGTAATTGTAAGTTTGTATATAAACCTATTTACGGATTGCTATTTATGTGTAACACTTAGGGGTTCACTCATGAAACCTCGATTTATACCCTCGTGATGTAGGAACTCGAGCAGAATTCAAGTTTAAGACGTTCATAACATCTTTAGTATTCACCGATGGCTTTCATTTTGAGTGTTGACAATTTAAGACGTGTAATCGGGATAATGACATCAATCAGTTGCCATATATAATAAGTCGTGGTGCCTATAGCAATCGTCAATCCACTATACTATACACACCACTTCCATTCAAGATAATAACAAGAAAGGTAACTGGGCCTGACGTTCATAGCACAAAGACAAGAATATAAAGAACAACCTCTATGAGCCATTTTGAAAAGTACATCATTTGATAAATTTGAAACAACATAAGGTTTTCAAATAGAATTGTTCTCAAGATTCATAACAAAATAATAAGAGTTTTTGGAAAATCATAGTCAAATGATGAATGATGTCCATGTAGTAAAATTCGCGTGAATGCGACCGCCAACGGCGACTCTATTCATGGACTCCATGTATGCCAAACCAAGCAAACCTTAAACACCTAAGAAATGCAAGCTAAAAGTGTCAACATAAAGTTGGTAAGTTCATAGATTTATGTAAATGTGAATGTCAAGTGCGGACCACAAGATTTATGACCATTACAACAAATACAATGTCATAGAAAAAGTGTTATTGTTGCCTATGCTCATGACCCTAAAGCCTTAATGTATTCACTAGGCCATTTGCATAAATATATGATTACCCATGTAGGTGTCTAGCCAAACACCAAATATTCCCAAATGATATGCGTCCGTTTACCGAGTTGGAACGACCAACCCGAATGGGGGTGTCAACCCAATAGATCTATTCACACCATTTACGCTTACGAATAATTAACGCTTCATGATATGTAAACCCTTTAATTCACTACATGAGTCGTAAACCCTAGCACTTTTTTTATAAACCCCCTTCAATTCACTACCCTAATTTCATCACTTTTTCATCACATAAACTTCTTCACCTTCATTAATCCGTAACACTATTTCATAAACCCTAATTTCATCACTTTATCAAACATGGCGAATCATAACAGTAACTTTATTCGTTGTTTTTTTCCTTATTCATTACTTATTTGCTTATTTTTTAGCTTATTTGCTAATGTAAACAAGTAACAAAACTTTTATTCACGACTATTATCGTGGCTAAAGGTATTTTTCCGATTAATCCCGCCTAGAACAATTACAAGGTATATGTAGGTCGACCGCCCGGCTATCAATTCGCTATTTTTTCAACCTTTGCTACTAGTTCGTTAAATTTTTTGTAAACAAGTAACAAAACTTTTATTCACGACTATTAGCGTGGCTAAAGGTATTTTCCCTCCAATATTTTCGTGAAATATTTCGTAAAATTCGTAAAAAACTTTTAGTCACGTAAAATTCGTAAAATTCCCAAAATCTTTTGCCCCAAAAAACCAAATCTCAAATTTTCATTTCCTCCGAAACCCCATATGAAATTTTCATTTCCCCCCAACACTTGACCACACCGCTCCCCCAAAACCACCACACCTTATCTTCTCTATTTCCCCAAAACCTTTCCTGAGCTTTTGTTTCCCCCCAAAAATTATACTCCTTCAGTACGCATCTTATAAAAATTCATAACAACTTCATTGTCAAACTTTCATTCTGACACCAGCTTCTTTCGCCACAACCACAACCAGCATCACCGTCATTATAAGTTATTACAGTGCCACCACCTCCGTCGTGGACCATGGCTGTTGCGGACAATCACCGTCGCACGCTACCACTGTCGGATTGCTGGATTATAATAGATGAGATTCATTTATTTGAGTTAGAAATTGAAGGTACGGATTAATTACTGATATTCATCGTTGTTCTGTAATAGATTACATATATCATTCATTTCGTGTATACTATGATGAAAAATACTAGTTTTTATGTGAATAGCATTAGATTTTGGTATATTCATCCTTGAATGATTAAGTGTCTGAATTATGTTGAATCGATTGCTTAATCCTTGTCAAATTTGATGTATGAAAGGTGTTCGATGAAATGCCCAAGAGAAAATTAACATAATTTTTTGATTGCTCGATCAAGTGAATATGGAGCTTTGCTGTGAATATCAATTCGGTAACGGACACATGATAGGGGGCTTGTGGTCTAGTGCTTTGAAACTAAGGTAATAGGAATTTACCTCTTTTTTTGCCTTAAAATATGAAAGTATGGTCTAGTGCTTTGAAAGTATGAAAGTAGAATTTCAAGACAAGGTGTTAACATTATATCATAACATAAACATGTGTGAAGGTCTGATTTAAGAAGCTTAAACAAAATGGATCTCTTTCTGGTGTTAGGCATTTTTTGTATGAGTCATTCAGCGATTCCGGTGTTGTGGTGAGATTTAAGGAAAAAAAAATGGAGAAGTGAGGGTTCAACACGCTGTTTGTATATGTGTGGTATTGATTACTATGACTATTTTGAGTGTAAATGTTAATATTTCGGAATTTTGTATGTAAATGAGCAATCCTGTATCCTATTACTTTTGCTGATTTTTGTGTATATGCCATTCTTGTGTCTTGTAGATATTTTGGACTTTATCAGTGGAATGAGTGCTAGAGCACTTAAGGACCTCATACTTGTCAATAAAAGAGGAAAATCTCAGATAATTATTCTAGGTAATACTCAAGAAGTCCATCATACTCTCTCTCGGTCTTTGCTCATTTTATTTGGTAAGTGGCAGTTGTGGAAAAATGGTTGGGTCTTTGCTCATTTTATTTGGTGATTATTCTAGGTAATACTCAACAAGTCCATGCTCTCTCTCAAAAGTACGAATGACTGGATTATAGAAGCTCGTGATTGCAGGAAGTTTTCAAGTAATTATGCATCAGTTGAATCCCTTATTGCATTCTGTTTACAGTTGGGGCATGCATTAGTCACTTGTGAGCTCTTCCCTTTTCATTTTGCGTCATTAACTTTATGTGTCAAAATAGAGCAATCTTTAAGCCAATGAGTTCAGAAAAACGCGAAGAGTTGAAATTAAGATGTGGGGGCACATGGAAACTGGTTTTGAGATTCTTGTTGGCTGGAGAAACATGCTCAAGAAGGGAAAAATCCCAGGCTATAGCAGGACCGAGACATAGTATCGCTGTGACTTCAAAAGGTTCTGTTTATACCTTCGGGTCTAATAGCTCTGGACAACTTGGTCATGGCAATACAGAAGAAGAATCAAAGGCTCGCATTATCAGGTTTCTGATATTTATTCTTGAATGTTTTGATTCGTTTTTATTAATGGTGACAAAATTAGCGGATTTGACCATTTGGTTAACGAGTCAAATGGGTGGGTCAAACGGTTTGGGTCAAAATCATAAATTTTTAATGAATGATAAAACACGACTTCCAGTCAAATGGATTCGGGTCAATATGAATACTTTTTATTTCTTGCCAAAACTAGACAAGCGGGTCAAACGGGTTCGGGTCAAGTAAGTACTTAAAACGGGTCAAATATTTAGGTAAAACAATAACTCTTTGTTTTTCTAAATGACGTGATTTAGAAGATTGATACCTTTTGGATATACTTGGACAACTTTAAACCGAGATATATAAACAAACAGGCCGAAATTGCTATTTATAGCTTTTACTCATTCACGTTTGCTGACTTGTGAGTTGTGATGCAGATCATTGGCAGGCATTCGTATCATACAAGCAGCAGCAGGGGCAGGCAGAACAATGCTTATTAGCGATGCTGGGCAGGTTTACGCCTTTGGAAAGGACTCGTTTGGGGAAGCGGAGTATGGAGTTCAAGGGAGTAAACAAGTCAGCACTCCTCAATTAGTCGAGTCTTTAAAAGACATATTTGTGGTCAATAATCTTGAATCTGCCACTGCTTATCATGTTTACATGGTTTTGCTACAGGTCGGTGTACTCAGTTGGATGTGGGTTAGGAGGGAAACTAGGCCACGGGACCAAAAATGATGAGAAACAGCCAAGATTGATAGAACAGTTTCAAACTTTGAACCTGCAGCCGATGGTGGTTGCAGCGAGTGTATGGCACGCGGCTGTGTGTTGGGAAGATGGCAGGGTGTGTACGTGGGGTTGGGGCAGATACGGGTGTTTAGGCCATGGGAATGAAGATTGTAACTCAGTCCCAAAAGTAGTTGAATCTTTAAGCACTGTAAAAGCAGTACATGTTGCTACAGGGGACTATACTACTTTTGCAGTGTCTAGTGATGGTGATGTTTATTCATTCGGTTGTGGAGAATCTTCGAGTCTTGGACATAATACTGCGGAAGTTGATGCTCAGGTTTGTTACTTTATCTTATTTACACTCTCGGTTTCATCAGGATGACATGATATAAATTCAGAATATGCCATTTAGTCGACTTTGATTTCTTTTTCTATTTTTTGGTTTATAATAATTTAATCCGTAAACGTGTAAACGTTCAACAAAAAATGTTAAGGGACAAAGACAGGGCAAAAAAACATGATCCAAAGTGCATAACTATGGAGATGAGTTTGATCAACAACTAATGTTTCATCTATGTTTGATACTTATCAGGGAAATAGGCATGCTAATATCTTGAGCCCAAAGATGGTAACTTCACTAAAGGTAATTAACGAAAGGGTTGTGCAAATCAGCCTAACAAACTCGATCTACTGGAACGCCCACACTTTTGCAGTAACAGAAGCGGGCATGCTATATGCATTCGGAGCAGGTGATAAAGGATAGCTAGGGGTGGACCTTGTTGCTACCCAAACCGAGATGCCGACACCAGAGCGTGTGGAACTCGATCTCAGTTAGCAGAATTTAACGATGGCTTACTAATCTCTGAAGTTGATCACACCATGATAAGAATGGTTTATGTTTTATTTTCAGTTTGTGTCTGTTCCTTCCATGTTCATTTCTGTACATAGAAAACAAAGAAGGGATTTGTGAAAAAAGTCTTAGGGGTAGAAGCTGCCATTAGGCTTGAAGTTAAAAAAAAAAGGTCTTTTAATGATTTCTGCAACAGTAAATATTAATTGCATTTGTATGTTAGGGATTTGTTTATGTTTTATTAATTGCGGAAGGGATTTAAATTGTATTTGCCACTAACTTTCAGTTTATAATAGAAATATAATGGAACGGCGCCATTATATTGGAGACTGATTTGAATGTTATTTTGTATCGATTAACATATATTTTGAAACTAATTTTCAGTCACTAGAAAAATAAATTAAGGACTAATTCATCTATTTTTTGTGACTAACAATCAGTCTTTAAAGCCTTTCATCGGAGACTAATAAGTTTTTAAATCCTATTATTAGAGACTGATTTGGTACGGTAATCTACAAAACAACAAAACGTATTAGGGACTATAAACAATGTTTATGGACTAATTTTCAGTCCCTAAATCCATGTGTTAGTAACTGATCTAACATAGTATTGGCGACTGACTTTTCAGTCGCTGATAATATGCATTGGGGACTGAAATAACATGATACCAACCCATGGAAATAAGGACTGACTTTTTTATTTTGGTGACTGATCTCTGGTCCTCGTTGGTTCGATACAACAAGGACTGAATTTCAGTTGATAACGTCACTTTCTGTAACTAAGCTTCTATAACTGATTAGTGACTAGCAAAATCAGTCCTTGATAGACCATCCGTAACTGATCATGGTGTATCGGAGACTGATTTTTCAGTCTCTGAAAGCCTGTTTTTTTGTAGTGGTCGAGTATACCACTCGACTTCCCAACTTGATGGTCTCGAGTGTTATGCGAGGGCGGTTGGTTCGACAACAAAGCATCCTCATTCTCGACATGATTAACCTAATCTTGATGTAAGAATTGGCATTAGAACAAGTAGAACCAAATCGACATCCCTTTGAGTTTTAGCCAAGAACCAGACAACCAAAAACACTCTTATTGGTGTTCTTGTTCAAGACTCGAACTTGCCACCCGTTGAGGGTTTAGGTTCGAACCGAGCAAGACTTACACATTGGGTTTTACTGGAAAGGAACTAAGGCATTACTAACCCTAAACCAAGGACGATTGATCCTCTTTTTATACAAATTTTGGACCCAAACAAAGGCTGGAAATGAGTGGGTTTTCGAGGGTTGTTTGGCTAAGCTTGACCAAGATTAACCAAGGCACGCACACCCCGCATGGGTGGCTGCCTAGTGAGGGCTTTAACGATCCGTATCACACCCCTTTGGGGTGGTTTTTCCCTAACCAAGAATCACCATAGCACACCCTACTTAGAACTGGGGTCGGTAGTGTTTACGTTCAGGATCTAGAAACATTATCTTTATGGCACCGAGTGTGTAGTTTACACCGACCAAAAAAGTTTGCAACATATTCTTGACCAGAATGAACTCAATATGAGGCAACGCCATTGGTTAGAATTGCTCAGCGATTATGACTTTGAAATTCGATACCACCCAGGCAAAGCAAACGTAGTAGCAGATGCCCTTAGCCAAAAAGAGAGACCAAAACCTCTGAGAGTACGATCGTTGGGTATGACCATTGTCTTACCACTCCCATCAAAAATCCTTGAGGCTCAGGCCGAGGCACTTATGGAAGAAAACAGACCCAATGAGAAGATTTACGGAATGCCTGAAAATGAAAATGGATTCGTGAAAAGAACAGATGGGACATTATGTTACAAGAACAGAAGTTGGGTCCCACTCTATGGAGGTATACACGAACTCATCATGCACGAATCCCATAAATCTAAGTACTCCATCCATCCAGGAGCCGATAACATGTATCTTGATCTAAAGAAGCTATCTTGATCTAATGATGTATCTTGATCTAAAGAAGCTAACATGTTCAAAGGTCAAAGCTGAACATCAGAGGCCGTCAGGTTTACTCGTACAACCTAAAATTCCCGAATGGCAGTGGGAACGTATAACAATGGACTTTATAACCAAACTACCAAGGACATCAAGCGGTTACGGCACCATTTGGATAATCATTGATCGTCTTACCAAGTCCGCCCACTTTCTAATGATCAAAGAGAACTATAGCATGGACAAACTTGCGCGACTATACGTGAAGGAGATAGTTGCTCGACATGGAGTTCCACTTTCCATCATCTCTGAAAGAGATAGTCGTTTTATGTCAAACTTTTGGAGATCTCTACAAGATGCTTTAGGTACTGATCTTGTTATGAGCACCGCATATCATCCTCAAACGGATGGTCAGAGCGAAAGGACCATCCAAACTTTAGAAGACATGCTGAGAGCGTGTGTGATAGACTTTGGAAACGGTTAGGACAGACACCTATCGTTAGCTAAGTTTTCTTTCAATAATAGTTATCACACCAGCATCAAAGCTACTGTAACAACCGTGATTTTAGCAGGTTAGTCTAACTATTAGTTTCGATCAATTTAATTTTTGCTAGGTGTGACTTAAGTGTTTTGTGTGGCATATGTGTGAGATACGTGTGCTTTGGCACTAAATCCCTTTGTGTGACTCTATTGGTGTGTCTTGAGTAGTGTTGTTTTGAATGAGTTCATTTTGTTCACCTTGGTGACATGGAAATGACTTGTATGGTTTTGTATTTGGGGTTTTGCGTAATGAGTTGTGTTCAAATTTGTGAGCGTTGGTAAGCTAAGTGGTGTTCGGTTTTATGGGTTATATTAATAATGAATGTAAAATTCTATTTTTGGAAACTTTGTTTTGAAAATGATAATTATTCGAGTTGTCGTAAAATGAAGAATTACCGCGGAAGATGTTAGGTTTCGGTATAGGCATTTATAAAATAACGAAAACACAAGGTTTTAAGTGTAATAATTAATATTAAAAAATAAATAAAAATTAATATATGTATAAGGGGAGGCCGAATTATGGGTTTAGGGGGGAAAAGGAAACAAAATTTTAGTCCAATTATAATTACTAATTAAAAGGGTTATCTAGAATGATCTTAGGGTAGTATAAATACGAAACCAAAACCCCCTCACCCATTCTTTTGTGAAGTTCGGTCGACCAAGGGGAGGAACAAGAAGAAAAAAACTAGGGTTTTATTAATTTGAAGAAAAACAAGCTTAAGGTATGCCTAGTGATCCCTAATTCATTTAATTATTGATTTGATTCATGTGATACAAGTTATGATGGATCTAGGATTTATGTTTAATTCTGTAAATTAATGATATATAACATGTTGGGATCAATAATTAGTAATATTATGATGATTGGTGAAGAGATTTGGGTATAAAACATGTTAATTATTGAGTTAGGGCTTGGACAGATTCTTAAGGCTGTAAAGATACGAAGATATTTAATAGTTGGATATGAGTTAATTGATGATTCTTGAGACTAAATTGTAGTTCAGAGAACGTAATTTCCAAAAAGTCCAGCCACGATTGATTTCGAGGTCGGGAAGTCAATCAAACGATTTTTCTAAGTAAAGGTGTCAAAGCTGTTAAACCGGGAAAGATTTAGGTTAAAAGTATTGAGGTCAATAGTGGTTTTAAAAGTGTAATTAGGGTTAGCCCTTCTGAAGAAATTGAGTTCTATATTCTTTTTGACTTCCACACGATAATTAGCCAATAATAAGTTGTGCAAGTATGATCGTTAGGTCAAAACATTTTGGTGTGCGTTCAGATCCGAATCTGGATAGTTATCATGTTTGATTTTTCAAAGGGTACTTGTGTGTTTTATTAGTGCATGGCCTTCTGTGAGTAGCTTGTATGCTCATGAGGGACCATGGTAAATGTTTGGTGTGAGTTGTGGAGTTTATTTGGTCATGATTTTATGTAGGTAGAAGTACCCCAAAAATCTACATTTTCTGATAAAGTGTATGCAAGGGATTTAGTGAGTGTAAGTGTTTGGTAGTGGTTAGTATGGAGTCTAGGTGATCCATGGTGGTTTATATGAACCTTAGACATCCATCATATGTGTGCTACATGGACTATAGCTTTTAGCTTGGTCGCGTGTAATGTGATCTTATTTTGTTGTATAGATTTGTGATTGATAATTGGAAGCTGCAAAGTTTGAGGTGAGTTTCATAGTCCCATTTTTACTTTGTTTTAACTTGGGATGGGAATGATGCTTGTGTTGAAATATTTTTGAGTTACTGTGATTATGTGGTCGTAAATGCATGGACTTGTAAGTGTTATTATACGTGTATTGCATGTTATGAGATTATTGTGTGGTGATTCTGTGTGGTCCATTTGGAGGGTAGCTATGCTCCCATTATCCAATTGGAGAGTAGTAGCTCTGCTCACTATTATTCTATGTGGTCTGATCAGAGGGTATGGTTTACCCATTATTGTGAACTTGGATCGTGGGCGCGTTCCGTCCCAATTGATGTTGGATATTGTTATGTGGATCGTGGGCACGTTCCGTCCCTTATGTCCCTTAAGTGGTTTATGTTGGTTGAATGACTGAGTTTGCATGCTATCTAGTATAATGACTAGTCTTACTGTCCTGCTATGTTTTATAATCACAGTGAACGGGTTGCCTGAGATATATTGTGTGTCTTAAACCTATAAACCTCACCAACATTATGTTGACGTTTTTAAGCATCATTTTCAGGTGAGCATTCTAAGGCTAAGGAAGAGGGAAGCGACTAGACGAGACTTAGTTGCATTTGAGAACGATTTATCTTTATGATTTGACTTGAATATGTTTGATTTTGATTGTGATACTTTAATGTTTTTCGACTAGTACTCATGTTTTATTGAGGATACCTTTGAAGATTTGTTTTGGTTATTTTCTTTTGGGGTATTGTTACGACACTTTGTGTCTGTACTTTGCTCTATTTATGTGCATGTAGAAATTCTCTATTTTGACACCATGTGTTGTGATGATATCCATGATGTTGCACTCGCTTTTCCGCCTTGGCAAGGTGTGACAGCTACACCCTATGAAGCACTCTATGGCAGAAAGTGCATATCACCAATATGTTGGGCTGATGTCAGAGAAAGTCAGCTCACTGGTCCTGAATTAGTACAAGAGACTACGGAGAAGATTGTACAGATCAAAAGCCGAATGCAGGTGGCTCGAGACCGTCAGAAAATCTATGCTGACAAGAGACAAAAACCACTTGAGTTCTAAGTTGGACATCGTGTTATGTTGAAAGTATCGCCATGGAAAGGTGTAATTCGCTTTGGAAAGCGTGGGAGGCTAAATCCCCGATATATAGGACCTTTCAAAATTCTCACGAGAATTGGACAGGTAGCCTATCAACTCTAGTTACCACAAGAACTCAGTTTCGTGCACAACGTGTTTCACTTGAGGAATTTGAAGAAATGTCTCTCCAACGAAACGCTTGCTATACCTCTGGAAGAATTCCAGGTTGATGAGAGATTGAATTTCGTTGAGGAACTTGTTGAGATAATGGATCAAGAAATCAAACGGCTTAAGCAAAGCCGTATCCCTATCGTTAAAGTTCATTGGAACTTTCGAAAAGGTCCAGAATACACGTGGGAGCGTGAGGACGAGATCAAGTGTAAATACCCACATCTTTTCTCAAATCTATCGGGTAACTCTAAGTGAAAACCGGGGACGGTTTTCTTTCTAAGGCAGGGAGGATGTGATAAACGGTAATTCTCCACTAATATTTTAATAATAACTTTCAATTTATTGTGATTAAACTATTAAACTAAGCATTTACATGCTTATATAACTATTACGGGAAAACAAATACGCACACTATATCACACAATAACTCACCAAAACTATTTAAATCTCACAAGGAACAGTGAATTTTTCCCATTCTCTCATTTACAAACTATAATGTAGTAAAAGCGAGAGGTTATCTCACTTTTACTCAAAAATGAAACCACACGCATACCGATACCACATCAGTAACAAATTAAACTCAGAATTTATTTTTGAGTCAACAAACCCTAAATTCATGTAAGTCTTATAAAAACTTCCCCGAAACTTACTTCCCACATTCATATTAATTCCGGAAAAAACCGGATTTCAACTCAGCTCAGTGGGACACGGGGTATACATTACCCACCCTTTTTAAACAAAACAAGTCAACTATAATACTTTTCCCTTATTCTTTTCACCCACTCACACAACTCCCCATACCCCTTATCTCTTCCATTATTTTCTGCTGTAACACCCCTAATTACCGCACCGGAACAGTAGAGTCAAGGGAGTATCACTTCATAATATAGATCAAGGTATAGAAAACGACCTCTAAATGAGACATATTGAAAAGTTATCATTCGAATTATTAAAATCAGAGTTTAAACAAGAGATTCAAAGTAAAAAGTTACATAAAGGTTTTCAAAGCGTATCGAATGATAAAGATAAGATATAGGTCTTCAAGTATGTAAATGACTCTAGAATCCATGCATCCACTATCGCCTTATAATCTGAGATAAACATGCTAAAAAGTGTTAACCAACGGTTGGTGAGCTCACAGAGTTTAGTTTGAAAATGTAAAACATTGAATAAAGATTTTCCCGCAAAGGCATTGTAAATCACTCAGTCCTAAGCCCTGCCCATACAAGACTTGCAACATGTGTGTTTACAATCCACTGCCAACATAGTATGAATAGTACAAGTACCGAATTGTATAGAAATACCTATCAATATTTGAATAAGACTAAAATTAGAACAAGTACAGATGTGTATAGAATTATGTATCAATGTATGAATAGGACTAAAGCTAGAACAAGTACTGATGTGTATAGAAATACGTATCAATGTATAAATATGGCAAGTACAGATGTGTATAGAAATACGTATCAATGTACGAACATGACAGATGTGTATATAAATACATACCAATGTCATAAGTATTTTGGTAAATGCGTCAAGTAATTAAAATATGGAAACTATGCATAATGTATGTTACAGACTAGATATTATAACTCATGTGTTTCTTGTGATTTGTGGCCGAATGAGATAAAGAAAACGATGAACAAGTTGGGAGCCTTGAGAGAAAAATGATAATATTAGATTCAAACTATGAGAAGGTCCAACCCTCTCCCTTGGTAGGATAGGGGTATTTATACACAAATATTAGATGCCCCGTATGGGCTGTGGAGTGAGCTGACAGAGGGTAAAGACCCGACCCACTCCACGAATACTTATAATAACTAAAAGGAGAGATCACTCCATGTAACGGCTTTCTTCTCGGCACATCCCAAACCAGTTGGTTTTAGGTGACCAGGATTTTGACACCCCATATAGAATAGTACTGGAGCTCACGGGACCTTTGAAATCAAAATTTTCCAAATTACCGTCCAACTTTTAGACAATTTTGACGAATACTAGATCAACTTCTGATTTAAATTTAAGAAAAAACAACTTTCGTACATTTATTCATAAGCAACATAAACGTTTTTATTCAAACAACACACATTTTTTTCATTTTTTTACATCATTCATTTTTATTTATTTATTTATTTTTCTTTTACACAACATAATACTTGCAACTTCATTTTTTTCATTTTACAACATCCAAGCAATATTACTCACTCTATTTTGCAACATTTATTCCAATTTTAAGAAAGTATGCTTGTTTCAAAATTTAAATAAAAATTTGAACTAGTACTCTAAATTAAGATTGTATAAAATTTTATTTTTGCTTAACAAAACGGTTTTTAACGTTCAAAAGTTTAAAAATAGCACTTATTTAGTCAGATTAGGAGCTTCTCGTTAAGGTCCCATAGATAGAACCTGATACGAAGTACTGAACATAAGACCTATGTAAGGTTAGGAGCTCCTGGGAGGAAAAGCCATAGATTACTTATATAAGCTCTAAAGATAACAAGCTACTCCACGCTTAGCATTTTCATTTGCACAATTCGTAAAAACTTAGCCTAAACGTTAAGGGTAGCAGCCAAATCAACACTTTGGCAGAGTTGGAATTCCCCTTGTTCTAACCTAATCAAGTCTAAACTTCCACTAATACCGAAGTATTAATGTATAGAAAATTATTATTTAATGTGTAAAGCACTTCTTTTTCATGCAATATTTAATTAAAAGACGATAAAAATTTGATAAAAATTTTAAAATTTTGGTCAAAACGGGGGTGCTAGGGGACTAGTAGGTACAAAATGTGAAAAATTTTAAAATTTGGGTCATATTCGCAAGAATTCCTCCTCACACTTAGAATTGAATATTGCCCTCAATATTCAAAGTACTGGCTATTATGCCGACACTATAGAACGTAAAAGGGTAATACTACTAGCTAAGTGTGGAAACGAAAACTTTTTCACAAAAAGGATCCTTGTCTGTGTGACCTCTCTGCTCGTAACCCCTGTGACTACTACTCGATCCCCTCGAATGTATACAATCACCATCGCCTCCCTCTTGTTGTAGCCTTCTCCCTCATGTAAAATCTCAATATTACGAGCAGCGTCGGCAACTTGTGCCACATCTGCAAAGTCAGTGTTGATGATGCGATCAAGTACCCACTTCTTCAGACCCCATTTGAAATGCCTCGCTTGTCATCGAGCATCTCCAGCAACTGGCCCTACAAAACTAATCAACCGCAAAAACCGCTGCATATACTCTCCAGAGGACTCACTCTCAAACTGATAAATCGAGCTGTACTCATGCTCGAATCTCTGCTGCTCTGATAAAGGGAAATACTGTTGATAAAAGGTATCGCGGAAGTTACTCCAAGTACAAGTAGCAACAAAGGCCTCTCCTCCCTTGGCCTGCTTGTAAGCCTTCCACCAATTAAGGGCATCCCCCTCAAGTTTGAATATAGCTAATCTGGTCTTGAAAATATCAGCACAATTTAAGACCTCGAACAACTTTTCCATATGGGTTATCCAATCATCTGCCTCCGTAGGATTGGAAGCAGAGCTAAAGGATAGTGGCTTGAGCTTACCAAACCGCTCGTACCTATCATGAATGTATGTAGGAGGATTACCACCACCTCCACTAGATGAACCAGCCCCATTGTGGATGTTGTTAGTGATCCGCGTGGTCAACTCAGCTGTCAAATTAGGAAGAATGGTATTGAGGGCATTGGCAGTCATTTCCTCGAAGTTTGGGTCACCATCATCATCCCCATTGGGGTGACCGTTGTTACGACGTGTGCTCACCATCTGAATGATTATCAAAACGATTAGCAAAGGCAGAAATAAAATGCAGTACGAAAGGAAAAGACGCAGAAGGAATCCTAATGTCTACCCAATCCTCACAGGTCATAGCCTAAGCTCTACAGGCCAAACCTGGCTCTGATACCATAATTGTAACACCCCAACCCAGCAAGGGTAGAAGCATCACATTATGGTGGCATATCAAAGCATAAATAAAAAAACGCAAGCGGAAGTCTTAACCTAAATCAAAACATAAGTTAACATGACTTAACGAATTACAAAAGTGCCATAAACCAAAATGAAAGGAAACATAATCTGAGTCTAATCAATTGGTAAACATCAACCAAATCTAAGAAGTCTAGGGTAAGTCCACACTCAGCTCCTACTCTCAGCCCAAAGGTAGCCCCAGCTCGTAACTTGATAAACCTGCCGCAAAGAAAAGAAATGCGGCTGAGCTTAAAAAGCCTAGTGAACAGATATATGATAATAGAGAACAGAAATATAAATGTGAAGTGCAAATGAAGTACAATGGGGAAACATAAATAGGCATAATATAATGTAATGGAAACATAGTGTATAGGTTAAGTATCAGGAATCTATGCTGTCGCCTGCATAAACAGAATCATAATACCATGAGCTCAGAAACATAATCATAATCTTCATATCATCTTTATAAGTAATCATAAGTAACATAATCGAGTGATCAGCTCCCAGAATTGTGAAAGGCATGTATTGCACACAGTACCAATCACCAGAAATATATCACATCATAACCATAACATAACCATATCTAGGATGCATCCATACGCCACTGCAGAAATCATAATCATCGTGGCCATACATATTACATAACAAAAGGGACGAGATGGAACATCACTCGACCACCCTAGAGTCGCGCCATCGGTGCATCAATGACACGGTCATGGTACCTCCGTGACTAGGAAAGCTCAGGTAACATAAGGGTTAATAAACACAAAGGCTCATATCATAGTTGTCATATCATAAGGTTCATAGCAAAGGTTCATAGTGAAGGTTCATATCAAAGGCTTATAGTGAAGGTTCATATCTATAGTTCATATCAAAGGTTGTAAGTCACAAAGGAAACCTTAAGGATAAGGTCAGAATATCTGTACCTTGAGTAAATGAAAAGCTGAATAAGGAAAAGATCACAGAATGGCAAATACTCTTCTTCAGAATCTACACATGATATAGTAGTACTAATTAATAGCTTGTTTTATATGTTGTTTACTCATTGATGTTGTTCTTATTACATATTAAGGCTTCTTTCCAAGTTTAGTAACTTTCCTCTTTTAGTAACCTTCTATTTTTAGTAACTTTTCTCTTTTTAGCGGGTTTTCAAAATTAGCGCGTTTCCATATTTGGTAAGTTTTAACATGACTTCCCAATTTAGTTAAATTAGGTTTAGGATTCGGGATTATCAATTAGGTTACTCTTACCCATACACAAGTCAACACGACATTAAAAGACACACCCGACATAAGAACATGTATTAGGGCACCAAACATCAAAGTGACACATTTACCACCTATGTAATACATGTATACATATTAACTGGTTTTATCACAAAATTAAGCCCACTAAACGAATTTTAAAAATGATCAGAAACCCAAAATAAAAATAAAAAAAAAAATCTCACAGGAGCCCATATGTCTTAAGAGTCTACTTGAATTTTTACAGATTTTATTATTAACTGGAAACCCCGTTTTAAAAATCGTCTATGCTAACATGTCCAAATTCAGATCTGCATATACACTTCAAAAGTATGCAATTAAAAACCTACCAACACGACTCCATAAAATTCTAAAAGAAAATCCACGAAGTAGAAAACATATGAAATATGATTCCTATAAATTGGTAGACTCTAACTTGATACGGTTTGAAAATGAAAAATCATAAATCACGACTGAAATAAAATTCTTCCAACACTGTTTTGACATATCATCACAATAAATTTAAAAATACGACAAAATCAAACTCAAATCTTTCCAAACCAATTGGAATACTTTTCTAAGACCCTAAGCTGAGTTTTAGAACAAAAATTCAGAATTTAACATTTACAAAACTCGTTGTATGATACACACATGTTTGGCTATCAATTTTGCCCCGATCAAAAATGACACATAAACCCTAATTCTTTCGTATTAAATGTGTTAGGGTTTCCAGGTTTTACAAGCTTATTAAATGTGAATTAATAGGTCTAATAAGAGTTAAAGATCACATCTAGGGCTCGAAATAATGATGGGTCGAATCATAGCAACATGGGTCGATTAAAACATAAAATAATAAGTCGAATACACAATTTTT
This sequence comes from Artemisia tridentata subsp. tridentata, assembly GCA_021014915.2. Classification (NCBI taxonomy): domain Eukaryota; kingdom Viridiplantae; phylum Streptophyta; class Magnoliopsida; order Asterales; family Asteraceae; genus Artemisia; species Artemisia tridentata. Next base: position 408,462,453 of record CP139505.1, read on the forward strand.
AGCATGCTAAAGTCAATGATTTCATGTGGCATTTTTATGGTTAACGTGTAGCAAAATAAACAGGTTAATATGCGTGTTAAAACATGTTACTAATTATGGTTTCGTGTTGACTATATTCAGATTTATATGCATTTGTTGTGTCGATTTGAAAAAAGGAAAAACAAGAGAAGGATGTGATGATACCTTGTGCTTAACGAGACAAAAAGAAAGGAGAACAAGAACCCTCAAACTCCAATGATCAAATACTCATGAATTACTAGCAGCAAAACCCTCGAACCCTTTTGCCCTTGAGAGAAAAATATAGCAGGAACCTATGTGTTTTTGGTTTGTTTCATACGAATGAAAAAGAAGGAGAAAGACCAGATCTTAAAGATTGAATAGGAGGAGCGTGTACTTAAGTTTGGAATGGATTATAATTGCAATCAAATTGTGATAATTGTCTGATCTTGATTGAGGAAAAGTATGGGCTGAATTTTATCTCTATTAAACTTGTACAAATCGTGTAATACTAGGACCATATGGGGCGTACAAGATTTGATGAACTAGGAAGGTTTTTGTAATTTGTAACAATATTATTATTATGTATGACTTAGGTTAGTTTATATTAAAACATATAGTTTTAGGTGTTTATTTATAATGTGTAATTTAATTATAAGGTGATGTTTTTAAATGACATATAGTTAAATTTTCATACTTAGGTTAAAATGTGTAATGCACTTGTATGCTTTTATAAATTCAAAAATTAGAGGGGCAACATGGGAATTTCAAATGAATGGAAATTTTGGGTTTTACAGAAGTAGACGGAGAAAAAGAAGAACTAGGCTTACTAGCCGTGACCTGCACCTTCTCTTTCACAACACTCACAAGCTGTTCTTGTGATACATTACCGGTCTTTTGAGACCCATCCACCTTAGCTTCCTTTTTATTATCCGGATAATCAACCTTTTTAAGAGGATGACCATCATTATCCAAAAGAGTAGCTTTCCCATCAATAATTAGTTTTTCAAGTTTCCCAATTTTCTCAACAATAGGATAGGACAAGGAATACCACTCTCACTGTGAAAATCCAACTCAGTCCCATCCTTGGCCACGACACCAGTAGGAATGCCACATTCATCAGTATCGATCATATGAAGGGCATCAAAGGGATTCGATGTAGGCATCTTTGTCCCACTCGTACTAGCCACTTCAGTGGCCTTCTTCTTTGTAACATCTACCTTCTTGGTCTCAGTAGGAGGCACTATAGGTTGATAACGGAACTTAGGACCCACAGTCGGTTTAGTAAATCCTCCTTTACTCGGCGCACTTTGACTTCCACTCTTACCCTTTTGTTTATTATTGACCGGTTGGAAACCATCACTATCTTTATGTGTAGGCTGAACTGGAGGGGAAACATATTTAGGACAGTTGTCCAGAGTATGACCAAATAGCTTACAAGTGTCACTCCCAGGCGGTTTCCACTTGTATTCAACCCGAACCTGTTCAGTAGTAGAACCCGACCCATCAAGTAAGGGTATCTCAACAGTGAGACTCTCCTTAAGAACCTCATCTGCCTTCACTTCAATCAAGCACCTAGCAAAACTATTTCGGCCCCATGATTCTAAACACATTTGACTATTATAAGAATCCAACATTTTCGGCATACCAATCAATGTAGCAAAAAGACTGAGACCATCATCCGAGAACATAGCAAGTGGAACATCGTGGAACTTAACCCACACCAGAATATGAGTCATATCCTCTTTAAGAAGATTAATGTTCAAAGTCCAAGTTTTAAGAATTATAGGCACATTCCTAATCATCCATGGCCTGTTTTCAAGGACATCTTCTACACCTTTCTTAGTGGTAAACTTGAAGAAAAAGAAGCCCTTAGCATTCATCATAACCTTTTGAATACCATATTTAGCCCACATATTTCGCACATAGTAATCAACAACCGGAAAAGCAATCCGTTTACCAAGAAAGTAACCATATAGAGTATTATCAAAACGAGTGCTTACCTCTTCAATCACTTTCATATGAACGGTAAGATCCACTCCATTAGTTTGGTTACTACATTCCAACCTATGAAAATTAGATTTGTGCTTCTTAGGATCATTAGACATAACACTCGTATATGAAACCGGCTTCACACTAGGGTTATTCGTAGCTTGGGGCTGTTTCAAAACACTAGAGGTGCTCACATAAGAATTAACCATGTTTACATTATGAGAAGATACCTGAGGAACTGATTTAGATGTAGCATTAGTATCTTACCACCACGTTTCTCCATGTATTCATTAGAACCAGTACCAAAATCTTGTGAGTTGAAGGCAACATCAAAGCTCGTTTTATTAGTAGCATGCACATGACTAGGCGACACACCATCAGATTGGTCCAAGGTAACACCGCCATCACCACCAACAGCATAACTAGTAGTGTTATTTGCATTATCAATGGCAGGTCTAGTCACCTCAGCAAGCGAATCAAAAGGAGTAGAGAAGCTCACTCCTTTCGTACCACAAGCTGACCAAACAGCCTCTTTAACACCCAAAGTACTAGTATTATTCAAACCACCACCTCTACCACTAGAATTTAGAATACCATAATTAACCATAGTAGTCCTTGGTTCGTCCACATGCGAGGTCACCAAAGGGGCAACAGTAGCGTGGTCATGAGAAGTGTCCACATATCGGTTTTACTGTTTCTTCATTACAGATTGTTAATTAGTTATTATTCTTAGATTGTGATTTGTGGGGTTCCTAACGATTATTTTTTAGGGTTTTCTGTGCTTAATCGTGAGCTTTCTCCTTGCTAATTGTATTTGGCTACACATTCCTTTTTTCTGATCTGGTTCAATGATACTAGGGTTACAAGTATAGTAGGGTTATGTGTATGGCATTATAATATAATGAAGCATGTGAAGAATAGGATTAAGGAGATACGGTGCTTAATCGTGAGCTTTCTCCTTGATAATTGTATTTTTTTGGATTCTAGAGGGAGATACGGTGAACATATGAAGAATAGGATTAAGGAGACGTATGCTTCGACGGTTGTTGGTTCCTCATCAAATTTTATCGACAATCCTATTATTGAGAATTTGGAGGACACGAGTTCTTTAGATGCAAAGATTAGTAATATTGAACAAAAAATGCTTCAAGGTAAACTCGTGTTATTGGGAGATGACAGGAAACCATTAAAACCTAGATGGAAAATTCAGATTGCATTTTTTGACTAGAATAACTCGACATGTGTTATTGATTCTAGTTTAAAGTCGCAAGAAGTTGCTGGTATGGATCCTCACTTTGAGGTTCCTAGATCATGTGTGGGAGGGGCTTTACCAATTGAATCATGGGTTGAACCAATCGTGATTAGCAAAGACCAGGTTGTGGGACAGGTTCCAATCAGTGTACAAGAGGTTTCAAAGGTTGGTAATGACCCATGTTTGATACAGGTAGAGGCCGAGCACGTGGGATTAGGAGGAACAGAGTAATCAAGATGTCCTTATCTCGTTTACGAAATTGATTTGTCATGAAACAAGCAAAAATGTTCGTACTTTATAAGTGGGTTTACAAACATGTGAAAATGTAGAAGTCCAAATTCCTTTGTTATCAGTTTTGGAGGTGACTTCTTGGCATGAAAATTCGTTATACGGGTATTTTCTTGCGAAAAGAATTGTATTTCCGGTTGTGGAACAATATGTAAATAATGTGTGGAAGAATTTTAGTGTTGTTAAAACAATGATGAATTCAAAAGGATTTTTCTTCAAATTTGCACAGAATCAGGTAGGAATGTAGTATTGGAAAACGGACCATGGTTCATCCCTAATGCTCCAGTTATTCTTAAGAAATGGTCTCCGAACAAGTTTTTATTAAAAGAAGAGTTGAAATATGTTCTGGTGAGGGTAAAATTGCATGATGTTCCAGTTATAGTGTTGACTGAGAGTGGGTTGAGTGCTATAGCTAATAGATTGGGTACACCAATTATGCTTGGATCATATACGAGCACAATGTGTATAGACTCATGGGGTTGACTAGATTTTATACGTGGTTTGATTGACATAAGGGTTGATCATCCACCTAAAGATACTATAGTGATTGCTATTCCGTATGTGGAGGGTTCAAGTTCTTATTTTCATACAATCAAGGTGTAGTATGAGTGAAAACCGCCAAGATGTGGCTGTTGTTCGGTGTTAGGGTAGGACGTCAGTCAATACCCTAAAAAAAATAGAATGAACCTATGAGCTGATTTGATGAAGCAAAGTAGTTCAAGTCCTATGAAGACTGTTGCTGCTCAAAATAATTGGTTCGAGTTTGTTAAAAACTGTAGACATGACAATAAGCATCACAGTACGGCAATGGGTCTTAAGCCGACAACCACATTCGTGTATCGTCCTGTATTTATTCCTAGTAGTTTTGGGACCAAGAAACAAGGAAGTGTGGCGAATAATGGGGCCTCGACCTCCAAAACCACTAATACGGCCACGACTTCTAGCAATAAGGGCCATGGGAGTTTAGATGATATAAATCTTGTTTCCATGGTTGGAAGTGTTGGGATTTATTAATATGTTAACCAATTAACACTACGAGTACGCAGCGGAATATGGATCTAGTTTGGCTATTAGAATTAACACAAATAATAAACACATAAAACAAATAAAAGGGGCAAGAAAAATAAATCGAAAACTAACCCTTGTAGTCACCCGCAAATGAAACTAAGTAGCAAATAAATACTACCTCTATGGTTGCTCACACAAACACGTCAAACATATACGCCCGGAATGCAAGCCGCTTACTTCACGTATATAACCAAACAAACTTGTGTTCTTGTTGTAGCTTAAAACACGATCCGAATACTAAAGAAGTATATGTTCGAACCATATATTAAAAAAGGGGACAATCGACTGAAAAGAAACAAGAATAAATATTCTTGTTGTGATTCCTCTGTATGAACTAAACAAATCATATATGCTTTTTTTTATTCAGCCGAAACTATTGACCAAAGGAAAGGAAAAGTTAACAATTAACTATGTAAAGTGTATTAGAGTTTTTTTATGTGTATCGTGCATATGAGCAGGGATGGGAGTATATATATAGCCACTTAACCCTACTCTTGATAAGGCTTAAACAAAGCATGATAAGTGTTAAACTCTACCATCTTTGAGCCTTATCATAACTCTTCAACAATCCTTATCACATTGACATGAACCTGGACAGATTTATGCTTTCCAGAACCTTCTGAAATCCAACCATAGGGTTAGGACAAGCAATGTATCTTGTCTAGTTCATTTTGTGTCCAAACGAGTCTCTTTGAGCTTTAACCGTGAAGTATACAACGTATTCTAATGTTTTAGCGTGTGTGCCCCCAATAGGCTCACACACCTTTAGTTGTACTAGCTAATCCGACTCACATATTCCAACAGCTCCCACTTGGGAGTTGGAGTAGCAGATAGCACAAATACCAACGATGGAAACGTCTAGCAACGCTCTCACTCGCTATTTAAACTAAAGGTGTCTGAGATGTAGTTTCATAAATCATTCTCAGTAGCATGGTCATTTATTTCTTGCTATAATCATCCCTTGTTATAGATACTGTTAAACCATGGATATGGATCCTAACTCATTCCATATAGTTTAACCATTTAGATTCTCGTTATAGAATTTAATTCAGATATACCAAATGTAATCAAGAATCATCTTGCATTACCCTTTGGGTTCGGCCGAACAATTATCTGATTAATTCTGGAGAGGGCCCATGGTATCTTTCTGCACATATCAAGTGGAGTAACAAATCCTTTGTTGACTACAAGTGTTGTGGATGCTGCTTCACATCACTCCGAAAAATAGCTTTTATAACTACCTTATTCAGGACAGCGTTTGGCATATAATTACAAAAGTGATATCCACACATAACAGAACTTGCTTGTATCTCAAGTCTAAGGATGACTTAACAAACCATTTCAACATTTTACTCATGACAAGGATCCAAAAGTAAATGTTTGAAGTTGGGGTATCCAATATGCATCCCTTGTGAATACATATGAGTTTGGCGGGAACAATCCACATTCTCATAGAATATAACCAACACTCACATTTGCCTTGCATAACAATATTCCCATATTGTCAACCGACAATGGACATATTTAGAACGATAAAATCATTCAAGGATTAAACATGCAAATATAGGATAACAATTATTATATGAATGAATAACAAATACCAAGTATCTTTATTCATCATAAAGTAAAAATTGTCTTACAATCCCAATTATCTAAATACTACAAACAGATATGCATGAGACTAATTAGTAAATTGAAGTCTAATGTTTCTAACATTCTCAACTTTTCTTTACAGGAAAACTAAATAGTCATATGAGTAAACTTTCCGAATACTAGTTTCAAATTTCACATATAGTGAGGGATTTGAGATGAGTGTCTTATCTCATATGCTCATACTACTGCAAGTGTCATAGTATGGACATGTCGCCCTACCTTGCATAAGGTATTAGAAGTCAACGACAAACTGACAGTCATCTTTACAGTTTCTTAAAATGTAAAGTACTCTTTATTCCTTAATGTGTAATGCAACAATGCTCTTCGTTGAGCATATATAGTTAGCAGATTTATCATAAATGATAAAATACTACTTTAACTAGTTTTAATTATCCTCTAGCATCATTGTACGTATACAACACTATGCTTTATAATTCGTAAACCTATGTATTAACAATAATCTAAATACTCTCAATTAGATATTGTTGTTGTTAGCTCATCTTGCTTTAGTGCAAAAGTAACAACCAGTCTTATACACAATATAATATATACATGACAAATCCTTAGTTAAAAACATAAGGTTTCCATCCATGTAATAAATTATTCCAAGTGAAATATACCATTTAAGACTTGCTTGAATGATATATTGCATTTGTGTTGGACTTAATTTTCCGCATATGTTTATTCCGAATAAACATTTATTCCAAGGTTGTTTGTTTTATTCCCTAAATCCCAAGTGAAGTTTCATTCCAAGCTTAAGGATTAAAATCTAGCTTAAATGGAATGATATCTTCAATATGTTATACAACATATGAATTTTAAGGAAAAATATAGTGCTCCCACGTAATATTAGATGTACTCAAGGAGTTATCTTAATTCAATCAAAATCATATTGTAATTAAATTCAAGATCTCAGCTCCTAGATGCATGATTCGATCCAAACTTGGATTGCTTAAACTTGTATATTACATAAAGATTATATAGACTCATAACCCTTTTGATTACACACCGTCCTCGCAAAAGGTAATCATTAAAGAAAGAGTTATAAAGCTTAATTGTCATATTCCACATTCAAGGAAACATGTATGACAATTAATTATCTTTATTTAATTAATGCATGTATATAAGAAAAATCTAATCACATTCAATTGCTTGAGTAGGATTAAAACTTCTTATCATAAGCCATGCATTAACATGTATACAATTTTGTCCTTGTGAGCCTTTCTTCAAAAGAAACTTATTACAACCTCATAGGTTAACTGTTAGGCAAAATAACAATCAAACTCAAAATATTGATTTGTCTTTTAAGGACTGCATCTTATCATTCATAATTCTAAGACATTTATCAGATTCAAGATGTGATAATGTACCTTATCAGTTAGCAGATTTTCAATGATCCATTAACTTATATTCCTCAGCATTGATATCAAAATATCAATCAAGTGATGAGGCATCCTTGCAGATTTATGAATGAGAGTAACATTATACTTTGGTCAACATTTACATGTTTAACCTTAGTATGACATTTAATAAGTGGATTTTAGAAGGTTATGTATTTGTTCTTGAATATCTTCAAGATTTATTGATGCTCCCACTTACTTTTGTAAGTAGAGACAATTCTCTAAATACTAAGTATTTAAGCAACAATAAATTGTTCTTTATTTGGGAACCACAAAATACATTTTAAGTTCTCATCTCAAGATTGTTAATAAAATGCTTCATAAGATTTTAACAAATTCAGAACTTAAATCAAGACATAATGGAATTTCTTCCAACAACTCTAATTAAGGTTTGTAGCAAAACCCTAATTTTGTATCACCCTTTAACTGAAAACCTTAGCAACAGTTTTGTGTTTCGTCGAGCTAGGAGGAACACCAATACTACAATCTTCAAGCTAGGAAGAATAAAAAAATCAAAAACCCAAAAGGGTTTAGGATTCGATTGGTTTGAGTGGAAAGACCAAATATCCCTAAAGGTTTAGGGGTTTCGGTCATGGGTTGTCTTGAATACCTTCTAGGTTTGAACCATATTGAGTATGTCCATGACACACGCAATTTTCTAACCTTGATAGATTTTGGAGGCAGAGCAATTAAAGCTATCATGAATAAAACAATATGAATATTGTTTGTTTCAACCTATTAGACATACCATAATAATGTGGTATTCTATAAGTATTTGAATTGTGAAACTATATCAGAATTCCATAGATAATTTAATTCTCTTTGGACCAAATACTTGTCAATTGGGTCGAGCCAAATTGCATATTAAGTATTTTCGAACCAAGTGCATGCTATAATGTATATTTCTTGAATAATACAAGAACCTTATGCTCATGTGTTCACAAGAAGACAGAATTGTTCAAGAATTATATGTTCATGTGTTCACAAGAAAACAGAACATGTCAATAATACATTATAAGTCTTTGAATAATTCAAATGCCTCATGTTTATGTGTTAACAAGAAGACATAATAATTTTACTATATACTTTATGTTATAAGTCATTGATTAATTCAAGAACTTTATAATTATGTCTTAACATGTAAACATAATTATACTAACAAAAGTAATCATGAACGCAAACTCTTGAGTTCTGTAATAATTTCAAGTTAATTTTATACTTCAGAATTATGATTATTAACATTTAACCATAATTATATTGACTAAAACATGTAGTCGAAATGTTGAAGTATCTTTACACTATATCATGACATTTGAATGTAGTAGGGCAACAAACATCTTGTGTGTTTAAGTCCTAGTAGAATTATTAGCTTTCTTACCTTGCGGTCAAGAGAAACAAATAATATGTTGTTCCTTGCACACACTTTGAGATTTCTCCCATTTGTGTAAAGCACAACATCATATTATGGAAACAAACAACATGTGATTGATTGTGTAAACAATATGATAATGTCATAGAAATCTCAAAGTGTGTGCAAGGAACAACATATTATTTGTTTCTTACCTTGCGGTCAAGAGAAACAAATAATATGTTGTTCCTTGCACACATTTTGAGATTTCTCCCACTTGTGTAAGGCACAACATCATATTATGGAAACAAACAACATGTGATTGATTGTGTAAACAATATGATAATGTCATAGATATTACAAGTTGTTTTAGAACCATAACCTTTAATAAGGAATTGTGGATTATTATTCTATAGATAACGTTCAGAAAGCAACAGCAGAAAGGCAACGTGTTATCTAATAAAATAAAATGCAATTATCCTGTAAGAAATGGTCGTTCATTTCGGAAAGTAATGAATTATTTCAAAGCAAGTTTGAAATGATATGGGTGACTAACAAGGAAATAAATCTCGTAGCTCCCACTGAAATTGACAACATTACAGGAATGTTATTTCAGTAATAAAACGCAATGCTCCCACTGGATTTGTCAACATTGTAAGTGATACATTGCCAGTAGAAAGCATATTGCAATTTAATACACTTTTCTATTCTCTTCGAATGCCTACAAATAGCAATGTACTTAGGTATTGAACAGAGTATATGAAGTCCTGCTTATGTAGATGAGGGACTAGCCATTCATGCTTTAATTTAACTTGAATAGTTAGCATGCAATTCCTCCTTTATCGTCTACATACCCCCAAGGGTATTTAGCACTATAAGGAATAATAAGAGTCGAAGAAAAATACCTAGCTAATATGCTAGTAATTTCTTTATTCTTTGCGGTTTAAACTCATACATCGTGACAAGTGCAAGATGTCATTTATTTTGGTAGCTATAGACAAAATGTTTTCTAGTTACACAAAATATTTTATCTTTCAATTATTTCAATACCGGAAAAGGGTAATGAAAGATCATAATTGAGTTTAACTATTGTAATCCTATCTTAGTTTGTCCACTAAGGAGAAATAAATAGGAATAAGTCTCACTCTTCTTACCAGGAAAAGAGACTAAGTGTGTCTTTTTAAGAAAAAAAAACAAACTTTGTTTACGAATTATGTTGCAACAACACAATTTTAATCAGAACATAGAAAGTTCAATGTTAGTATTTTCGATAATTAAATTCTTAAAAGAATTAACTACCCAATTAATTACTAATTAAGACTAAGATCCATCTTGACCTCCCACTTATTACCGGATGTCTGACCAGCGTGTAAACAAGTAGGGCAAGAGGTAAGCGACGAGCGTTAATTGCATAAACAGCAACACTTAGACTTATGAGACTGATCAAGATATTAGTAGACAAGTATTAATGTCATGAGCATGTTTAGTCTCATCTTATGCCTCGGGTCCAAGGTCTGACCAAGCATACTCGAAATAAGTCGACCAAGCAAGAACGTGCAAATATCACCAAAGGTCTGACCAATGAGCAAAATCTGCCATGGGTTTGGAATGGCCCTAAGGTCTGACCAAAGAGGTCAAGCCAAAAGCACGTGTTCTTGGTTGGCTGGCATAGACTTAAAATTTACACATAGGGTATACACATAAATGTGGTAAAATCGTGTACAAAGAAGCATGCAAAACAACTTTGTAACACTTTATTTAAAAACTTTTAGTAATGACACTGTAGTGATCATCATGGTTCACGGTAGCTCCAATCGAACTCGCAAGGAAGCGGAGGACCAAGTCAGCGCGAAGCAATGACCGGAAATCCTTTAGGTGTGACTGTGCGCACCGCCTTATACCCCCCTTATAGTTTGTTCTAGTGGGTGAGCCGTACTTCCCAAGTGTCCATAGCGTCCAGTTTTTAATTTCATGAAAAACTTGTTTCAATAATTTAGGTCACTTAATTTTGCAAGAACAAATTTTCCACGAATCAAATAGCAGGTCACAATTGAGCATGATATTTAGGCGTGTAAATTTTGACCATTTTTAATGTCATGGTTTCGCATATGTATTATTCCATATTGCATGCAATTAGGTGTGTAAAACATATAACAATGATGCACATAAGGAATCACAAACATAAACTAAGACATTAATTAAACACATAAAATCCGAGTTCTCTCGCGAGTCTTCCCCAAAAGGAGAACCATAAGACCCTCACTAGGTTTTCATCAAGTGCCTAGATCGCCACATGCATCAAAAAATTGATTGCGTAGGTCTTATAGCCGGAATTCATACATAAAATAACATGGCAAACTTATTAACTATTAATTTGCTATTTTATGTATCTGATTAACCGTTAATTAATTTTTGTTTGTGTGTTGTTATTTTTTATTAATTAATAACAAGTATTGCATTATAGTTGTCAAAATAAAAATAAAACAAATAACTAAATTAGATTTCATGCAGTCTTTTCACGTGTTTATAAATTTGTGTAACCCATAATACATCAAACGAGTTGACTCGTGATGCCACTGTTGGGATTTATTAATATGTTAACCAATTAACACTACGAGTACGCAGCGGAATATGGATCTAGTTTGGCTATTAGAATTAACACAAATAATAAACACATAAAACAAATAAAAGGGACAAGAAAAATAAATCGAAAACTAACCCTTGTAGTCACCCCGCAAATGAAACTAAGTAGCAAATAAATACTACCTATATGGTTGCTCAAACAAACACGTCAAACGTATACGCCCGGAATGCTAGCCGCTTAGTTCACGTATACAACCAAACAAACTTGTGTTCTTGTTGTAGCTTAAAACACGATCCGAATACTAAAGAAGTATACGTTCGAACCGTATATTTAAAAAGGGGACAATCGACTGAAAAGAAACAAGAATAAATATTCTTGTTGTGATTCCTCTGTATGAACTAAACAAATCGTATATGCTTTTTTTATTCAGCCGAAACTATTGACCAAAGGAAAGGAAAAGTTAACAATTAACTATGTAAAGTGTATTAGAGTTTTTTTATGTGTATCGTGCATATGAGCAGGGATGGAAGTATATATATAGCCACTTAACCCTACTCTTGATAAGACTTAAACAAAGCATGATAAGTGTTAAACTCTACCATTTTTGAGCCTTATCATAACTCTTCAACAATCCTTATCACATTGACATGAACCTGGACAGATTTATGCTTTCCAGAACCTTCTGAAATCCAGCCATAGGGTTAGGATAAGCAATGTATCTTTTCTAGTTCATTTTGTGTCCAAACGAGTCTCTTTGAGCTTTAACCGTGAAGTATACAACGTATTCTAATGTTTTAGCGTGTGTACCCCCAATAGGCTCACACACCTTTAGTTGTACTAGCTAATCCGACTCACATATTCCAACAGGAAGTAAGGGTAAAACATGTAAGGATGCGACAATGGTTGTAGTTGAAAGTGATAATGATGTTGAGGATGTATACAACGAGACCTCTAATTTTATGGCTTCGTCATCAAAGCGAGCGGGTGAAGGTGCAAATGATGCATGGTTACTTGAGGATGAAAATTATGACGGTTACCAGAATGAAGATCTAACTGAAGAGCAGCTGGCGTTCTGTGACGTGTTAGACATTATTAGATGATAATTTATAGTTGGTGTCTTTATGAGTAAAATGTAATCTAGTGTTTAGTGGTGATTTCTTGATAGGAGTAAGTTTCTTGTTATGTATGCTTTACAGCCTATGTAACGGGCTGAGATGTGGGGTTCATCCACATCCGTTGTACATTAACTATTTTTTGAAGTAATATATTCAACGGGTTAAAACCCTTTACCAAAAAATTGAAATATATAACTACTCAACACTTAATCGTATTTATCAAGACCGTACAATCGTACATCATTACCACCATCATCAATGCATAAACATATTAGTTAACAATAATTCATTACAACCATAGTAGATGAGAGAATACTAGTAACACGTGGATTTCGTTAATTAATAGTTTCTCATATTAGAGTGATCCAAGTGAAAATCTTAGTAAATTAAGGGGCCTAACTTGCGAAAATCAAAAAATGGATTGCCATGCATTTACGTAATCCGTACGTATTCATATTTAGTCTTTTGTTGTAACGGAGTTCTATTCTAATTCGAGTTTATCTAAGACGATAGCCTATATATATACAAGAACCAATGATTTTATTAAAACCTAAATCGAACAAGAGAGAGTTTGAAGATTTTGAGTTTTTGAGACGAGACGATTATATTCGCAGGTAATATTGGGTAGCTTCTTTAAAACTTAATATGTTAACATACATGCATCGTCTTGCATCAGGATAATTTGCAGTCCATTTATTGGCTTTTACATAGTTTCCGTCACCCATAGTTTCATACTATGATGAACATCAAACGAGTTGTTTTACATTGTTTTCATATATATTCAGCATGGTAAAATTGCATAAACCAAATTAAGTTGCCACATTAACTAATCTTTGGTAGACCTGTTTCGGATTTAAGTTTTCATACGTTCCATAAGTCTATGTGGATTAATCTTTGGTATACCAGCATCAAAACAATGTCTGTTTATTAATACTTAAAGTTATCAAGAGTCGGGTGTAATATTCATTCATATATGTGAATGTTAAGGTTTCCTATGCTCCTGTGGAATATTGAAAGTTTTTTTTTCCAAGAAGTAAAACAAGAGAGCTAAAAACTCAAGAAGAAGAAAGCACCAAACACCAAAAAGAAAACAAAAGAAGCAGCTAGCTAACTGATGTCACTACTCATACACCTAGAAAAAAAAATCAAAGTCATCATATATTATTGCCAAATGTTGATCATAAGCAACATATTAAGAATCAGATTTAATTTAAGACTAACGAGAGTACGCGTAAAATTTATATTATAAGAATTTATAATAAGTACTCCGTAAAATGTTGTGATTAGTGTTATTTAGGTGGAATCGTAAACCTGGTAGTATAGTATAGATTGTAAGGTTAGAAACTTAAATCAAAATGGAGGACGTATTTTTTTCTCCTCCCCAATCACATTATATAGATTTGTTTATAATTGTTCCGTTAAAAATAATTTATCTACGATTATTTGATGCGATGAATGTTTTAACGTGAGTCAAGGTGCCGCCAGAAACTAAAACATTTTGTTACTATATTGGATCAACTAGTACAGAGAGTATGACATGTTACTGTTTATTTTTTCAGGCTGTTTCAAGAGGAAGAATGTATTATTATCCAAGTTTTATTCCAAATGTATACAAGAGGTGTGACATACCTATTCAAGGGTTAGTTTCTGCACTTTGTAATGCACCACTTGACCAACATAAGAAGGTAATTATATCTTGAATTTTTCATTTCTTTCTTGTTAACGTTCTAACGGTTAATTAATTATATTTACTAGCAAATAATCGTTCTTTTGTGTGCTTCAGATATTGGGTGAGGTTTTGTACCCATTAGTGGATCAGCTGGAGCATGAGCATGCGGCTAAGGTGACTGGGATGATTCTAGAAATGGACACCACAGAGGTGTTGCACTTGCTTGAGTCACCAACTGAGTTGAAGTTGATGGTTGCGGAGACTATGGATGTTCTTAGGGATGTTTCAAAAGATGCTGTGAGAGAGCCAATACCTATTAAAGAATTGGCATCAGCCCTTGTTAATACCCCAACTTACCGACAAAGAATGGTATGTATATCAACGACCATCCAGTTCTTACGTTTTATTCATATAAAGGGTCTTTTTAGTTGCTTAATTTTTCTACTTTGAACAGACGCAATTAAGTAACTTATAAATAAGCTCTTCAAATAGTGTTCAGATTTGCTTATGGTATAAAAAAATGGTTTTAAACATGAAATTAAGTGATCATAGTTGCAAAGTGTCGACTCAAACCTTGTAGGTTAAATATATATGCGCTTATAAAAGTAATTTTTCATTTTATCACAAATAGCCATTTCGAAATAAGTAGGTCCAAAACATGCTTACAGAGAGCTCATTTTACCCGAAAATAGCATATAAGCAAAACAATAGCAATCCCAAATAGTCTTCAAATAAACCTTTGCTTAAATATTTGTTAGATTATTAATGACGGTTATTTTGTACGATTTTAGATATTGGGTGAGAATTTGTACCCATTGGTAAATAAGCTCGAACACAAGCATGCAGATAAAGTGACCGAGATGATTTTAGAGTTGGACACAGCCGAGGTGTTATACTTGTTGGAGTCACCAAATGAGTTAAAGTTGACGGTTGTTGAGGCAATGGATGTTCTAAGGAATGTTTTTGTTTCAGCACTTGTTACTGCACCCCCTTACATACATAGAATGGTACGTATGTATACCCCAACCTTCTGTTTCTTATCTTTTTACCGGTTTAGACGCTATTTGGATTGTTATGCTTCTAAGCATAAGAAACAATATGAAATTAATTACTTCAAAAAGATCTTTTTATCGCTAAAAAATGTATAGAGACCCTTGTTAGAATTTGTGAACTACTTAACTGAATTCATTTTAATAAAAGGTTTTAATTAGTTCGATATGAGGGCCGAAACATATTCATTTGAATTTCATCTCTAATTAAGACTTTCAAACAAGTAATCCCAACTTATTTTACTTCCAAATATAAAAAATAAATAAAAGTAAAAAATAAATAATAATAAATAAAAAATCCCAAGTATCCTTTAAACTTTTTTTCTAATTTGCTATAATGCTTATTAAATATGATGCTTATATTGCATGTTGCAGATGTTGGCTGAGTATCTATACCCGTTGGTGGATAAGATAGAGCACAAACATGCAGATAAGGTGACCCAAATGATTCTGGAATTGGACACGACTGAGGTGTTATACTTGTTGGAGTCACCAGATATCTTGAATTTGGTAGTTGAAGAGGCTATGGATATATGTTACGAGGAAAACGAAATATCTCTTATCGAAAACGTTGTTTCATTAGTGTGTTCTTAGTTGAAGACTTGAAGAAGGAAGTGCAATGTTATACTTGTTGGAGTCACCAGATAGTTTGAAGTTGGAAAACATAATTATGATGCCTTGGTTGTTAACTTGTTATGCACTATTTTGTTGGTTTTGATAAATGGTTCTGTTTTAACTTCTCACTTCCTGCTCATTTTTACATTTTCCAACTATTTTGTACTTGTATATTACTAATTTTTTGATTATGATAAAAATAATAATAATAATAAGAGTATTATATGAAATTATTATGAACTCTGCAATGCTAGTAAGATGAAAAATAACATTTTTAGCATGCATGTTTCGTTCAAATGACAATGTTAATTATATGCGATGTTTCACCTGATCACGCTTGTGTGAGATGGGGACGTATTTTTTCTAACGAAAATAATTATTCATCAATAAACTATCAAGTAGCTAAAAATACAACACAATAAAAAAAAGTGGTACTAAAGCATCACACATTGACTTTTAAAAATCTAGCACCTAGATTAATCTTATTTTTGGTAAATGGTTTACCTCGGTAAACAATATATGTCATTTAGAGATCCCATGGTTGCAAATTCATAAGCCAAAACACGGGTATTTCCTTCGACGCAGTAACCGCATAACTCAACAAGATTGTCGTGTTTCTGCGTTGAGACCATGGCAACCTAAGCTAGCACCTAAATTATGTTAGTTTATGGACATATTTTAATATGTGTATAACCGGATTCGAACTCGAGACTACGAGATTGCACACTTTACGTATGAGACTCGATGTTTATATAATTAATATAAAATGTTATTTTTAATTATTAAATTCACAATAAACGACTAAAGTGCATCAAGTACGGAATTGACAAACGGTCGGTAATGTCAACTAGATATGAAGAAAAGGAAACAAGCCAAGAGAAGGTTCTAGAAACCCTCTCTTAGGCTTGTCTGTGGCCGAACAATGAGATCCCACATAGAAAACCATTGTAAACTTGATCTCAACCATAAGGGTATAAATACATCCCTATGTATTCCTCCTATGGTACACTTGATTTCAATAGAAGAACAAACTTATTCTTTTCTCCTCTTTTGTTCCTAGGTCAACGAGTGAAACCCCACGAAAAGGGATTTGCGAGTGACCTTGAGCATAACAAAGGTGTTTAGTTAATCTACTGTGATCAAGAACTAGTATTCATATAGAATCGCTAATAGTACGTGTGTACAAGACCGTGGTGCAAACACATTATTGTTTTCTTCTTGGTTTGAATCGATAAAGGGTAAGGGTTGATTCTTTAAACCTTATAAACCCTAATTAGGGTTTTAATCTTGTCTTGATTCGTAATAGTTTAGAGTTCCTAAAAGGTACGCATTCTTTATGTTTCAGTTAATTAATTACAAGTATTTGATCATATAGCTTCCGTTTCGTGTCCATTATGTTTCTATATTAATTTTATGATTGTCATGATATATTAATTCCAACAGTGGCATCAAGAGCCGTTAATATTGTGTAATTTGTTGGGTTTAGAGATGCTGCTACTCAGGATGATACAACTGCTCAAACAGATTCAATGGAAAATTGTCTAAGTATAATACTGCTGCTGGTGATAATGATACTACTGCTAGTGTATTTGATACTACTGCTGGAGATGCTGAGAAGATCAAGAAAATACACTAAGTAGATACTACTGCTAGGCTTAATGATTCTACTGATAGACTTAGTTTCTACTACTTATGTGATAACTTTGTATAGTCGGTTAGATAAGTTTAGAAAATATTCTAATAGATTTTATCTTGTATAGAAAGCTATTGTAAACCGACTAGGACTCCTTAGCCTATAAAAGGAGGTTATAGGGTTAGAGTTTAGTACGTATCATTGTTAGAGTCGAATCACATCAAGGTTTTGTAAACCCTAATACTTTTGAGTATTCGCATTTAATATATTGAAGTGTTTAGTGAGAATTCTACTGTTTCATTCATTGTTCTTCTTAAGATTAAAAATAAGATTCCGCATTGTGTTTAATATTGTTTCAAGTCAAGTCAGTTTCTATACTTGTTATTTTAGATTTACATCTAAAATAACTAATAAGATCAATTGCTCAACTAGGATCAACAAGTGGTATCAAAGCTTGTGATCTAGAAGCTGTGATCAAGAAGAACTTTTGTTAACTCATATCTGTTCATCATCTACTCAAGTCAAGGAATCCGAATCAACACACATGGTTACTGCATCAAAGTGCCCATGCTCAAGCCTGGAGAGTATGAGCTTTGGAAGATGAGAATACAATAGTATATCAAGATGCTTGACTACTTAATGTGGGAAGTCATTCTGAATGATGATACTTTACCAGCAAAAGCTGATGATGGGACACTTGTACCAATTAAATCTGCTGATGACAGGGCTCAAAGAAGGTTGGAGATCAAGACTCATAGCATTCTCATGATGGGCATACCTAATGAGTATCAGTTGAGCTTTAGTCATATTCAGGATGCTAAGTCCTTAATGGAAGCAATTGAGCTAAGATTTGGTGGGAATGAGGCTACCAAAAAGTCAAGGAAAAATCTTCTGAAGCATCAATTTGAGACCTTTGTTGCCTCAAGTTCTGAAAATATTGATGCTACATATGACAAACTTCAGAAGCTTACAAGTCAATTAGCACTTATGAAGGTTTCAGTTCCTTAAGAAGATATCAATCTTAAGTTTCTGAGAAGTTTTCCATCTGAATGGAGTATGCACACAGTAGTGTGGTGAAACAAAGATGGTTTTGAGAAAATGAGATTAGATGATTTGTACAACAACCTGAAAGTGTATAAATCTGAAGTTAAAGGGTCATCTAGTTCACCTACAACTGCACAAGACCTAGCTTTTGTGTCCTCCAACAACAAAAGTTCTGGCAGTTCTCAAGAAACCTATACTACTGCTCATGGGGTTTCTACTGCTAGCACAAATGTTTCTACTGCTGGTTCTACAAACAGGGAAAATATAAGTGATGCTGTTATCTGTGCTTACTTGGCTGACCTTACTACCAATAATCAAGTTATGAATCAGGATTTGGAACAAATTGATCCTGATGATCTTGAAGAAATTGATTTGAAGTGGCAAATGGCTATGTTGACCATGAGGGCCAGAAGATTTTTGAAGAAGACAAGAAGGGAGCTCAAGTATAGAGGACAAAACAACATGGGGTTTGATAAGTCCAAAATTGAATGCTACAACTGTCAGAGAAAAGGTCACTTTGCAAGAGAATGTAGACCACCCAAGAAGAATGGAGAAACTTCAAGGAATGCTGCTACTGAAGATACCAAGACTACTACAGCTTTGGTATCTTGTGATGGTTTAGGAGACTATGATTGGAGTGATTAAGCAGAAGAAGGACCAAATTTTGCTCTTATGGCTTATGCTTCTTCATCATCTGGATCTGACTCTGAGGTATCTAGTGGCTCTAGTTGTTCACTCAAATCTTGTTTAGATACTGTTGAAGAGCTTAAGTCTATGAATGAAAGTCTTAGAGTTGAAATTGAGAAACTTAAACTAGATAACTTAGGTTATAAAGTTGGTTTAAAATCTATTGAAGAAAGGCTTGAATTTCTTAAACAGAATTAGATAGAGTATGTTGATAGAATTCATATTCTAGAAGGTAAGCTTTTTCTTAAAAATAGTGAGATAAATATACTTAATAAAAAGCTAGAAGAGGCTGAACAAGAAAAAGATGTTGCTTTGACTGAAAAAGAAAAATATGTAGTTAAAGTTGAGAAACAAAAATTTGCATCTGATCTTGTGCATAAGTCTATTGAGAGTCGATTAATGAGGAGAGGTAGTGGCGTAGGATATAATGAGGTAGCTCCTCCAGTTAAGAGTGTCTTTGCACCTCCTAAGAAAGAATTGTCTTTTATAAGTGAACTCGATAGCAAACCTGTAGGTGAATCTAGTGAGGCTAATAAAGAAACACCTAAGGTAAAAAAAGATGTTTTCTAATGCTCCAATTATTGAAGATTGGATGTCAGTTAGTGATGAGGAAAAGGATGAGTCAGAGGAACAGGTTGAGTCAACACCAAAGGTTAAAAAGGAAGAAATTCCTAAAACAGTTGAATCTAAAGTTAAACAGGTTAGGTTTGTGAAACCTGTGTTTGGTGATAAGATCTCTAGGAAGATAGTTGAATATAATGAGGAACCTAGAGAACAACCTAGGAGATACAATAATAGGCCTAGAGGAAATCAAAGGAACTGGAACAACCTAATTTCTCACAAATTAGGAAGTGATTTTCAGTTAGTTAAAAAGGCTTGTTATCAATGTGGTAGTTTTGAGCATTTACAGGAAGATTGTTACTACTACCAAAAACCAGTTTGGAACCAAAACAGAAGGGTGAACTACAAAAATATTTCTAAAAAGACTCACCCTCATGCTAACAAAAACATGGTTCCAAGGGCAGTATTGATGAGATCTGGTGCAACAAGGTCAATTACTGCTGCTCCACCAAAGGCCTTTTCAAAATAATACAGATGTTTCTACTGCTAAGGCAAAAGCAGTTTCTATTGCTGAGCCAAAAGTGATAACAAACACTGTTTTGGGCAACCATTTTTATGTTGTAAAGGCCTCAGCTTGCTGGGTCTGGAAACTAAAAATAAAGGTTTTAGATCATGTTCTCAGACACAGCAATGCATCAATGGATTTAAAGATATTTGATTATGTTGATGCATAAGGCAGATCCAAGTCAGTAATGGCTTGGGTCCCCAAGAAAAACTGATTCTCTTACTTTGTGTGCAGGGCAATCTGCAAGAGGAATTAAAGGACAAGTGCATATTTGACAGTGGATGCTCTGGACACATGACAGGAGACATGTCCAACCTTGAAGATTTTGAAGCTATGGATGGTGGATATGTTGCCTTTGGGAATGATCCTAAAGGAGGTAAAATCATTGGTAAAGGTACAATAAGAACAGGCAAAATGGATTTTGAAAAAGTGTACTTTGTAAAGGGGCTTAAGTTTAACCTCTTTAGTGTCTCACAGATGTGTGACAGAAAGAACTTTGTTCTTTTACTGACACTGAATGTCTTGTCTTATCTCCTGATTTTAAGTTGTCTGATGATAAATTTGTGCTACTTAGAGTCCCTAGAACAGACAACATATACAGTGTTGACATAAAGAACATAGTTCCCAAAAGAGCTTTAACTTGCCTATTTGCAAAGGCCACAAATGATGAATCCAAACTTTGGCATAGAAGACTTGGCCATTTAAATTTCAAAACTATTAATAAATTGGTTAAGGGAAATCTTGTAAGAGGTTTACCTTCAAAAGTTTTTGAAAATCCTGAAACCTGTGTTGCTTATCAGATGGAAAAACAACACATAGCTTCTTGTAAGTCCAAAGCTGTGAACTCTATTTCTGAGCCTTTATATTTGTTGCATATGGATCTGTTTGGGCCAACATATGTGAAAAGTTTAAACAAGAAGATGTACTGCCTAGTTGTCACAGATGATTATAGTAGATTCACTTGGGTTTTTTTTTTAGCAACTAAGGATAAAACTTCTAGCATTCTTAAAGCATTTATAACAAGAGTTGAAAACCTAATCATAAAGTTAAGGTGATAAGATGTGACAATGGAACTGAGTTTAAGAATAGTGTTATGAACCAGTTTTGTGTGGAAAAAGGTATTTTAAGACAGTTTAGTGTAGCTAGAATTCCTCAACAAAATGGTGTTGCTGAGAGGAGGAATAGGACACTTATTGAGGCTGCAAGGACTATGTTGTCTGAATCAAAATTACCTACTACTTTTTGGGCTGAAGTAGTCAACACTGCTTGTTTTGTGCAAAATAGGAGTAAAGTAGTTAAGCCTCATAACAAGACCCCTTATGAACTGTTACATGGTAGGAAACCTATGATAGATTTCTTAAAACCATTTGGGTGTCCTGTTACTATCCTGAATACCATTGATCACCTAGGCAAGTTTGATGAGAAGGCTGATGAAGGATTCTTTGTTGGATACTCTACCAATAGTAAAGCTTTTAGGGTATTCAATAAAAGAACTAGGCATGTGGAAGAAAACCTGCATGTTAGGTTTAGTGAAACCACAACTAATGTTGCAGGAAGTGGACCTGACTGGCTGTTTGATATTGATTCACTAACTAAAAGCATGAATTATGAGCCAGTGATTGTAGGTACAACTAATAAGTCTGTAGGTACAAAAGCTGATTCTAATGCAGGTACACAAGCTAAGGTGAATGAATCTGCAAAGGAGTTTGTTTTGATTAAAAAATGGAGGCTTGATCCAACTTTCACAACCAAAGAGAATGAGAGCAAGAGTTCACAAGAAGATGATGATCTTCATGAAGAACCAAAAGGAGATACAGAAGGTGGGGATAAACCTTCTGATGATGGAAAAGTGGTTAATGAAGGACCACAAATTGTTGATGAAGAGTAGAATAATGAATCAGCAAATGTTGAAAGCAAAGGAAATAATGCTAGCAGCAGTAACTATGGTTCTACTGCTAAGCCAAAAGTTCCTACTGCTAAGCCTAGTGTTTCTACTGCTGCACCAAAAGTTCCTATTGTTGCCACAGATGGAAGATCTTTTGCTGATGATGACTATCCTAATGATCCTAATATGCCTAGATTGATTAATATCTGTGAAGATACTAATGATGAAGCTTTGGATGGGTTTGGTGCAGAGGCTGACTTAACCAATATGGAGAATGCAATACTTGTCAGTCCTATTCCAACCACCAGAGTTCACAAAAATCATCCAAAAGAGCATATCATAGGAGATGTTGAATCTGCTGTTCAAACAAGAAGTAAAACAAAAGGATTGAGAGATTTGTTTAATCAGGGTTTATTTGCTCAATCTCTTCATCAAAGAAATAGCCACAAAGATCTTCAGAATTGTATGTTTGCTTATTTTCTGTCACAAGTGGAACCCAAGAATGCTTATAAAGCATTACAAGATTCAAGTTGGGTGGAAGCTATGCAAGAAGAGTTGTTGCAGTTTAAGCTTCAAGAAGTTTGGACCTTGGTTGATTTGCATAATGGGAAAAAGGCAATTGGTACAAAGTGGGTTTTTAGATGCAAAAGGGATGAAAGAGGCATTGTGATCAGGAACAAAGCAAGATTAGTGGCTCAAGGATACACTCAAGAAGAAGGTATTGATTATGATGAAGTGTTTGCACCTGTTGCAAGGATAGAAGCTATCAAATTATTCTTGGCTTATGCTTCATATAAGAACTTCACAGTGTATCAAATGGATGTAAAGAGAGCTTTCTTATATGGGACAATTGATGAAGAAGTTTATATCTCACAACCACCTAGTTTTGAAGAGCCTGAGTATCCTAATAGAGTTTACAAGGTGGAGAAAGCATTGTATGGTTTGCATCAAGCTCCTAGAGCTTGATATGACACCTTATCAAAGTACTTGTTGAACAATGGTTTCAATAGAGGAAGAATTGACAAGACTTTGTTTATCAAAAGAGACAAAAAGAATATCTTATTGGTTCAAGTGTATATTGATGATATCATTTTTGGGTCAACCAACAAGGTGCTATGTGATAATTTTGAGAAGCTAATGCATAACAGAGTTCTATGGGTGAACTCACATTCTTTTTGGGGCTTCAAGTCAAACAAA
Organism: Artemisia tridentata subsp. tridentata; assembly: GCA_021014915.2. Classification (NCBI taxonomy): domain Eukaryota; kingdom Viridiplantae; phylum Streptophyta; class Magnoliopsida; order Asterales; family Asteraceae; genus Artemisia; species Artemisia tridentata. The sequence continues at coordinate 408,486,055 of CP139505.1, forward strand.
AGGATGATGGCATATTTATCAGTCAAGATAAGTATGTGATTGATATCTTGAAGAAGTTTGGATTTTCTGATGTGAAGCCTGCTAAAACAACCATGGAGTCCAACAAGCCTCTAGTCAAAGATGAAGATCGAGAAGAAGTTGATGTGCACTTATACAGATCAATGATTGGTTCATTGATTTATCTTACTGCTTCCAGGCAAGATATTATGTTTGCTGTTTGTGCCTGTGCCAGATTTCAAGTTTCCCCTAAAGTGTCACACTTGAACGTTGTAAAGAGAATTTTTAGGTACTTAAGGAGTCAACCTAGGTTGGGCCTTTGGTATCCAAAAGATTCACCTTTTGATCTGGTGGCATACTCAGATAGTGATTATGCTGGAGCAAGTTTAGACAGGAAATCAACTACTAGAGGATGTCAATATCTGGGACATAGGTTGATTTCATGGCAATGCAATAAAAAACAGTGGTGGCAAATTCTACAACTGAAGCTGAGTATGTAGCTGCTTCAAGTTGCTGTGGTCAAGTGCTTTGGACTCAGAATCAATTACTGGACTATGGGTATAATTTTATGAACACCAAAATTTATATTGATAATAACAGTACAATGTGCATTATTAAAAGTCCTGTTTTTCATTCTAAAACAAAACATATTGAGATAAGACATCACTTTATAAGAGATTGTTTTGAGAAAAAGTTAATTCAAATTGTTAAAATCCATACTAACAATAATGTTGCAGATTTGCTCACAAAAGGTTTTGATGTGGGTAGATTTCAATTCTTAATTGCTAGTATTGGAATGATCAATATTTGAAAATTCTTATCTCTTTGTGTTCTTGTAATGTTTTGTAAGGATTTGTACTGTTATTAGTCAATAAGTTGTTTCTGTTGCTTGCTATGATAAGTGTTAGTTATATTTAGTTATGTTGCTTGTTGCTTATACAATTGCTAAGTATAACTATGAATTTTGATTATTGTGGCATATTATTTCTTGTGTTTTTGTGGTTTTGGACTAATCTTTTGTAGGAAAAGTCAAAGGGGAATGCTTGTTTGATGAGAAAAAGGTGTTTGGAAAATTCAGCAGACATTATACTGCTAGTTACAAAGTTTCTGCTGCTAGGCAAAACTTTCTACTGCTGGGGATATTACTGCTCGTTTTGTAAGTGCAGGGATGGATCTACTGCTTGGTTTGAAAGTGCAGGGACGGTTATGTAATTTCTTATTCGAAGGGATTAAAAACCCCCCAAATCATTTGAATTAGGGTTTACAAATCTAATTCACTCTCATAAACGATTCTACGCGCTCATGAATTACTCTAATTCAAACCCTAACACGATTTTTAACCTCTAATTTTAAAATCCCAAATCAAAACCTCATTCACAATGTAGACAAGAATCTTTTTCGATAGTCACAATCAAGTCGCTTTTCTTCAAAAGCCTAACGAAGCTGAAGGATTTGCTGAGGTAATTGATTTTCTTAATGCTACTCACATATGCATTAACAGCAAAACCTACTATATTTGTTTCCCACATTGATCAATTTTGGTCTATTGTCAAGACCAGAACTACAAATGGGGAAGAACAATTAAAGGCTAAGGTAGATGGCCACAAGATAATTATTTCTGAATCATCTGTGAGAGAAGCTCTTCACTTTGCAGATGATGAGGAAATAGTTTGTCTTGAAAATTCTATCATTTTTGAGGAACTTAAAAACATGGGTGATGAAGCGAAAAGTGTACCGCTTTTAAGGGGTCATTTAAGCCCTAAATCGTATTTATTTGATCAAATATTGCCCTAAATCGTTCCTTTTGTCATTTTAGGTACTTTTAAGGAGAAATCTGGAAAAGGATGCATTTTGGACGTTTTTGGAGCATAAAAGTGAAGAAAACGACAAAGTTTCAAAAATCGGCTAAAAGTTACCTTTGACGGCGTCAGATTTTACTCTGGACGGCGTCATGGCTTGGCAAGAAAAGGTGGATGTGAAATTTACTCATGATAAGCCAGTGAAAATTGCATGTAAATTCTGACGGCGTCACGCTTTAACCTGATCAAGGGCGTCACGGCTTAATTCAAAGAGGGACGGCGTCACGTTCAAGGTCTGACGGCGTCAAGCCTTGATAAGCCAGAACGGATTTTGGAGAGCTAAAGAGGGACGGCGTCAAGAAGGTCATCCGGGAACCCTAAAAGCGGCGAGGTGACGGCGTCACACTCCATAAGGTGACGCCGTCAGATCCAAAAGTCTATATATAGTTTTCTAATTTTTTGTCATTAGAGAGGACTTAGTGTGGAATTTTTGGGAGAAAACCCTAAGACGATTTTAGCATCTTTTTCAAGGTTTTTTGCCTTGAGATCTTCCATGTTACATTGAAAGATAAGTTATCAATTAATCATTCAATATGTCTATGTGTTGTTTGATTTTATCTTGTTCTTGTCTTTTGTTTAACATGTTAGGCTAGATTTATCTTGTGTTTGCTTAGATCTAATGAAACCTAGCTATTGATTATTGGTTATTAGTGTGTTATTAGTTGTATTGGATGATTGTTTATCTATGTTAGGCTTAAGAAAACTGGCTAACTTCCTATTCGGTAACTTGCTTGAACGTCTTAAGAAACATGAACCAAATGCGTACTAAAGGTTTTTATGGTTGTATTTAATGCACAAGCGAATTCTAGTGATCCCATGTTAGGAGCTTCCTAGCCGGCTCGACATAGGAGTGAAGTAGGAGCTTGTAGAGTTGGGGAAGTACGTACACCACCCCACGATTGGTATTAAGGAATACACCCGTCATCCACGCAACTAATATACACTAATCAACCGGTAAAAGATAGTTAGGGAGTAAGGAAATCTAAGTAAACACATTTCTCTACACATAAGTTTTCACCAAACATTTTATTTTCAGTTATTTATTTTATTTGCATTCGTAGTAATTTGGGTTAGTTGACTAGCAACTAATTCCGCCCACTCTTTCAAACCCGAGATTTTACTTGCTTTCATAAAAATATAAAAACATAAAAAAGAATCTTCCTCAACCCTTAGACCTATTAGAGTAGTCTTTCATATCTAACGAACACTATTCCCTGTGGAGAACGATCAATCCCCCGTACTTACCACTACACTATACTACATCGGTCAGGTACACTGCCTGGTGGGGTTGTAAGCCTCTTGAGATCCCTCGAGAGGTAAAACCTGTTGTAAGGTTGCAAAACCACGCATCAATGGGGTATGAGAAGAAAGTTGAAGGTATAAAGTTTTATAAAGGTCTTCTCTATCCTCATTGGAAGTTTTTGATTCATTTCTCTAAGTCTAAGAACTTCATGTTGGCATGAATTCAGTACAACTCAGGCTTCTGCCATGATTTGTCTGGCTAAAGGACAACCTTTTAATTTTTCAAATAGGATAATGGATGGTTTGAAAAAGAATATAAAAGGTAGTTATTACATCTATCCAAGGTTTTTGCAACTAATTCTAAATAACCAACTTTCAAATCCTAAGGTACATAAAAAGGAATTTGTTTGCCCTAAACTTCAAAAGAAATTATTTTCCTACTTGAAAAGGATGGCAAAGGTTTTTCTGGGACAGTGACACCATTATCTTCACAACCAGAAATGACCCAAAACCCTAGGGATTCACAAAATGAGAACACTGAGCTACCTCAAGCTAGTGTTAGGATGGTTGGAGCAGATGAGGCTGTCACAGGTGTGGTGAGTGACATGTTGGAAGGGGTTGTCACTACTGCTGCTAGCTTAGAAGCAGAGCAGGTCAGTGGTAACATAAATAAGACCCCAACCAAGACAACATCTTATGTATATGGTTCTCATGAACCTGGTACAGGCGATGGAAACCCTAGCCAAATGGCTAATATGGGGGGCTCAGATGATCAAACTAGGTTTGATACTGAGTTTACACCCATTGATTCACCTCTCAGGGAAGGTAACACATCTCAAAGTGATAAGGGTATACTAGAAACTGAGGAATTAATGGAACCTCATAATGTACAAAATGACAATTATAGTGATTCACCTCTCGGGCCAGGTAAGGCCGAAGTGATGAGGAAGTATGGAACTAATCAAAGCATTGATGGCTAATTGCAATAATTGGAGTCACAGGTTCTTGACCTCCAACATACAGTTAAAAGTTTGAATTTGAGGGTTAAGAACTTGGAAGGTCAGAAGAAGTCAAAAACCAGGTCATTTAAAAGACTGAAGAAAGTGGGCACAGCACAAAGGATCAGTTCCTCTGAAGACACAGGTTTGGGGGAGGATGTTCCCAAACAGGGGATGAATGAGACCAAGAATTAAGGGGAGGCTGAGGCTGATGTTAAAAGTGCTGCTGTGGATATTGATTTGGATAGTGGAGATAATGTTGCTGAATTTTTTGTGGCTGACAAAGAAGGAAATGAGGTGGTGCTTGAAAAAGTGAACAAGGAGCAGCTAGTGGATAAATTAAAAACTTTGGATGCTGAGCAGCTTGTGAAAGCTTCTGAAGTTATGGTGGAAGTTATAAAAGGATTGGATAATGCTGTTGCTTCAAGTTCTGCTATTGGTGAAGATGTTGCATTAGTTAAGTTGGATTCTGCTGCTGGAGTTAAAGATTCTACTGCTAGTGAGAAAGTTTCTACTGCTGGTGAAAAACTTTCTACTGCTAAGCTTTTGTCAAATGATGTTATTCTGGCTCATGCAATACTACATCTGAAGTCTTCAAAAACACCAACTCAAGCAGTACCACAACCCTAATCAACACCAAAACAAGTAACACCACCACCTCCAAAAGCACCTGCCAAAGGTGTTGTGATCAGAGAACCCTCTCTCCCACCATCTAAGACTACAGCTCAAACACCTAAATATTCTAGAAAAGTTAAAGGCATAATGATTGAAGAGCCTAAAACTGAACCTGAAATACCTTTTGAATTTTGGCCAAAAGAGTTACAAGAATCTTTCAATGAAAAAGCTGCAAGGAAGTTAGCTGCTGAGTTTGAAGAGGAAAATCAAACTGTTCTTGAGGCTCAGAGAAAGAATGCTGGGGATGAAGCTAAAACAAAAGCTTTACTTGATGCTTGGGATGAGGAGAGGATCAGGTGTGATGCAGACATTGAGCTTTTTAAGATGGTTAAAGAGGAAAAGCAAGATACACAAATTATAGAAGAAAGAACTGATTGATTGAAGAAGTTCAGAGAATAAAGAAAGAAATGGTATCTTGCTGAAAGAAGAAAAAGGAAATTGCTCAAACCACCAACTGTCAAACAGATAAGTAAATTTCATGAAAGGTACCTGAAAAACATGAAGGGATACACACTTAAACATCTATCTCACTACTCTGATGATGAAATTCAGAAGATATTTGAGAGAGTTAAGAGAGAAATTGATACATTTGTACCTATTGATACTAAGGAAGAAGTACAAAAGACAGTAGTGGAAAAAGCAAATGTGGAAGAGAAAGTACAAGAAAAAGTTGTGGAGGAAAAGAAAGAGAGCTCTAGCTCAGGTGTAAAAAGAGTTGGGAATAGACTAAAGAGGGTTGGAAGGAAGAAGAGGAAGGCTGATAAGACTAAGGCAGTTGAGCAGGTTAATAAATCTGAGAGTGAGCATAAAAAGGTTGATGAGGAGGAGGAATTTGAAGATTATAGAGAAAGAATGATGGCACTTACAGTTTTTTCTAAACATCAACAACCTGAGGTCACTAATGCAGTTCTTCTAACAGCCAAACATCCAATCATCTCATATACTTCTAAAATCAGGGATGAAAGTGAAGCCTATTGGGAGTTTAAAAGAATAAATTGTTTGTATTATGGGTTTATTAGGTTTTCACAAATGCTGTATTGGATTGATAGAGATAATGTGGTTACTCTCTGGATGTTATACAAAGAAAAGGGTAATCTACTACTATTTGAAGATAATGTTTGAACCACATGATGGAGATATTGAGTGGATGAAGTTAAAACACAACACAGTCCAAAAATGGTATTTATTTCAGTCTTGTGGTGTTCATGCTTTACATGCTCATGGAGTGTCTGTGTACATGTTGGTGGAAAAAGATTATCCTGCATTGAACTTCAATAAAGAAATTGTTCATCAGATGTTACAGCCTAGAATGTTGGAGCTGCAGAAAGAATTTAGATATCAAGATCAAGCTTATCAACTTATAAAGAAGTATGAAAAAATTCTCAACCCAAATAAGAAGGAGTAAATGTGTTTGGAAGCATCCTCCTGGTGGTTGTTTATGCTAAATAGGAAACTTGATGATTTTGGAGTAAAATATCAAGTTTAGGGGAGGATTGTTGGGTTTAGAGATGCTGCTGCTCAGGATGATACAACTGCTCAAACAGATTCAATGGAAAATTGTCTAAGTATAATACTGCTGCTGGTGATAATGATACTACTGCTAGTGTATTTGATACTACTGCTGGAGATGCTGAGAAGATCAAGAAAATATACTAAGTAGATACTACTGCTAGGCTTAATGATTCTACTGCTAGAGTTAGTTTCTACTGCTTATGTGATAACTTTGTATAGTCGGTTAGATAAGTTTAGAAAAGATTCTAATAGATTTTATCTAGTATAGAAAGCTATTTTAAACCGACTAGGACTCCTTAGTCTATAAAAGGATGTTCTAGGGTTAGAGTTTAGTACGTATCATTGTTAGAGTCGAATCACTTCAAGGTTTTGTAAACCCTAATACTTTTAAGTATTCATATTTTATATATTGAAGTGTTTAGTGAGAATTCTACTATTTCATTCATTGTTCTTCTTAAGATTAAATATAAGATTCTGCATTATGTTTAATATTGTTTCAAGTCAAGTCAGTTTCTATACTTGTTGTTTTAGATTTACATCTAAGATAACTAATAAGATCAATTGCTCAACTGGGATCAACATAATTAATTACCGAAACACATAAAAAATTGAATCTTTATTGATTAATTACATGTTTTAATGGTTTCTAGGGTTTGTTTATGAAACCCTAATTTTTTTAAATAAAAGTCGACTACTTTTGATTTAGAAAATAATTTTAGGGTTTGTAAAATTGTAGAAACCTAGGCTGCATGCAATATTTTATGTGTTAATTCATGAATAATTGTTATGTGACATGGAATTGTATGCGTATCTTGGAAAACTTGATTAATTGTTAATAAGTTTATGTGGATCCATGACAAACGTGCATGTTTGATCATTGATTATATGGTGATTATGTAGTAATTGTTAGGTGTTTTGTTTAACATGCTAAATTATGAAATAATTAATTAGGGTTTATTAGTAATTAAAATTGTATGACATGTTAATTAACTAGTAAATTAATTAATTATAAAATTAGGGAATTGAAGACCTTTAATTTGGGAAGACCTAATATGCATCGTTTTATTTTCAACTATGTGTGTTATTGTATATATTTATTGTGAGACTTACGCAACCAAATAGTTTGGTGTATGTGGTCCATTGGTACCATTTGCTCAAAAACCAATGGGAGTCTTAGATAAATATATACTTGTTAGCTGATTTATTTAGCATATTCATTATTCTAGTTCTTTATTTTTATTTATTGCTTGTTTGTTTATATACATTGTTTTGACTTGATTGTAAACAAAGGGTAACTTTATGAATAGAAAATAAACTGGACTAAATAATGGTGAAATTGGATTTGTTTTTTTTTTTTAAGAGTTAAATCTAAAACTTTTAGTTGATTGATGGTTTTCGTACAAAAATATTTATAAAGGCTCATCCAATCTTGACAAACTATAAGAGAGGTATAAGGAGGTTAACCATTAAATTGGCAACCGAAAGAAACGGGTTTTTAATTGGCTTTAAGCTGACCTTTGTTTCTCCGCTTCTTTGTGCTTCAAATTGAAGTTACCTACGACTATTTTTTATGTACAAAACATCTTAAGGGTGAATTGACCTTTAATTCCACACGCCACTTTGTGATAATTATCCGAAACACTAAGTTTTTTTACTTATGCAAAAGTATGATATAGTGGACGATAATTAAAGGTAATTTTTTATTGTTGAACCCAATAGCTCAATTAAAACTTTGTTGATTAAATCTTAGTGAAATTGGTTTATAATAGTTTTATTAAAACATATGATATGAAGTTGTGTGCATGCTTTTTCGTACATATTTTGATTACACACATCAAATTAGTACCATTAAAATTTAAGTTTATGCCATCTAATTACAAGAAACACTTTTAAGTTTCAATTTAGCCTAAGTGAGACCTTAGCTAGATTGTAATGACAAGGTGAATTTTCATGATTACGTGAGACCATACATGATAATTTACATTTTCTAAATTAGACAACTTAATTGAGTTAGTTAGTGAGATCTATGACTCAAGGCATAAGATAGGATGAAACATGCTTACATTGCAAATATATTTTTAGCAATTGTAAATCCCATAATGATCTAGGAATTGAAAATTGTTTGTCAATCATTATTCGACAATTACCTTGTTTAATACTTTCATTACTAGCAGATCAACTGATGTAATGTAACTATGTCAATTTGGATCCTAGCTTTAAGAAAATTCTATGGTGTATATGAATATTTACCAAGGGTATTTAATTTTCTTAAAGATTTAATTATCAAAAATACTAAAATTGAATTTTGTAATTCTTTTAAATGTATTAATGCAACATTAAAACCATAAACTAAGTTTGGTCTTTTATTGGTAAATTCATCCAGTTCTGCTTTCAAACAAATTGTTTGATTGAGAAAAATTTACTGAAAAGACAAACATAGTATCCTTTCCATAAGAGAAGAGTGAGACTCAATCTTATTCCTTTTCATGAGTGAGAAAAGTATAATAGGAATATTAGAATTGTCTAAATTCTAATATAACTCATAGCAAACTTTAATAGTTAAGAGAACTGCACATCTTATTTTCCATAGAAATTTTATTAACCTCTTTTGGTGATTGAATTCTTTTGTAACAAATATGATATTTGGTTAAACTAGAAAATATGTATGCTATTTTATGAATTATTAAAATTAGAAGCTAGACTGATTACCGCAAAGGCAATAAAGGCAAATTAGGATATTTTATCTACTTGTTGTTGCTTTAAACCTTTAGAGGTACTACATACCATTGTGGGGATAGTAGACCTATTAAGAAAGAAATTGCATGCCCAATTTTTCAAGTTAATCGCATTGATGGATAGTCCATCATCTACATAGTAGAATACACTCTTTTTGTTACAAATCGTAATTTTAGGTCATTTTTCAAACCTCGACAATTTACTATTCATGGATTACTATTCATCATTCACCATTCATCATTTTTTAAGTCAGTTTGCGACTTTGAGATGTTTTCAATAAATTTACTATTCACAAAATACTATTCATCCCCGCAGGAAATTCACTATTCATGGTTATCATTCATCATTTCATAAACTAGGTTTACGAGTATTCAAATTTGCGTAACCATTATGGTTTAGCTGCGTATTCATGAAACATCATTAAGGACACATCATATAGACTAGAATAGTCTACATATCATTAGTAACATCATCTCATATTTGGTCATGCACGGGTTTGCATAATTTTCCATTCACGTATATTTATTTATTAAATAAACGATAACACTCGATCATTTACTACTAACATTATACCCGACACTCCCGGCTATAATCCTAATATATTTTCACACTCATTATAATGATATAAAAATTATATTATTAGTTTATCCGGTGTTTTTTAAACTATCTACTATACTTACCGTTAAAAGCTTATAACTACGACGGTTTGCAAAATTTCAACACGATAACTATTTGAACACCCAATTCTTGCAAGGAATGTGACTTCATAATTTTTACAACTTCGTCATACTTTATTTTGTTCCGTCAAGATTTATTTCTAGCTAACTCGGTACCCGGTAACACCTAAAACACATAATATGTAACTAAGACTTACATTTTGGAGACAACAACATTAATGAGCCTCAACCCCTCTCCCTTTTCCCTTGTTTCACGCCCCATTGCCCCCCCCCCAAAGTCCAAGTATACTTGATTGTCTTGACCAAAAATAACGACTACTAGATATATTACTTACAATATCTCATTTATGCTTACAAGTAACTAAATAACATATCAAGAATTCTCTCATCTCATCCTCTCCCTTTGGTGGTTCGGCCAAGATCAAGAGACAAGAAGGAGTGCACCAAAATTTTCAAGATTTAGTATTTCAAACTCTATTAGTATCCTAGTTAAGGTTTTGGAATAAAAACCTCAAGGATTACTCAAGTATTTTGCTCCAAAACTCATCAAAACTTCAAGTAAGTGTCCAAGTAAATTTTCTACTCTTTTATACTTTCATTTGATCTATTTTTAAGTTCTAATAGCAAATCATGCAATTATACATATGTTATATACCACTTAACATTTATTTTTCTCACTAAAATGGATTTAAGAAACTTTATTAGTGATCTTATGAGATCCACCATTTTTGTTGAAGATTAGGAACCCATGACACCCTAAGAAGGTGTATGGTAGGCTTAGAATAGTTTTGGTGTTGATTGGAAGGGATATATACAAGTCTTGAACTAGAAATTTTGATTTTTACAAGTTATAGAAAAGGTTCTGTCTATTTTTGCAAGTTCTGGAAAGCTTAGTAGGTCATGAGATATTTTGGCTTACATTTTTAGAAAATAGACTTAAAAACGAAACCGTGGCCGCTGGAATGAGCAAAAACGAGCTTACGACGAGAAAGATACGTTAATTTCAATTTTAGTGATGAAAACAAATTTTCTGAAAAATAGCGTACTATTGCACGAATTTCAAAGTGTAAAACGAGGCGTTGAATACGATCTAGACGAGTTGACATGCCAAGAATCTATTAGTTAGCTGTAATACGAAGCCGAGGATATAAAGAACGTAGAAAACGAGCTTACAACGACTGAGATACAAGCATTTGAAAACCGACGAATACTAAACATTTTTATCAGCTTTTAATAGAAAAATGTTTCCAAGTTAAAAAGTTTTTGCAAGACACCATGTTGAGAGCCGTTTTTCTCATTGATCGAGACGCGTATGGACAAAATGTCAGTGTTACGAATTCAAGATATTGTTACAAGGTTTCTGAAAACGCCGAGCTTATTTACTAACACTCAACGTACACCGTTTTATGACTAGTTTTGCGAGGTCATTTGGTCATTTCTATAAGTTGTGAAAAATGCTAATTTACGACGGAAACTCTATAATTATCGATAAATCATCAAATGACGATCGTGGGGCATCGTTACAACGTATTTACACGAGAAGTGTTTTATAACTTAACAAGACGTCAAAAATATATTTTTCGACAATAAACGTTATTTTCAAATTTCACAAGTGGTATCGATAACATACGTATTTGCATGTGTAGCATCATTTCAGGACTTACATTAGATCACATCATTTATATTAGGTTGCGGTTAGAGATCGAGCCTCATTTCGGTGTATACATTATTGTCATTATTGCTATTGCATCAGGTGAGTTTTCATAGCCCCGTTTTCAATTTATTATTTCATTTCTAAACTCTCGGGGGAGAATACATTGCACCATTTTTCATACAGACCAAAGTATCAAAAGTTCATTTACATTGCTTAAGTTACATCATTTCCCAGATTAAAGTCCCCTTTTATTTATCATGAACCGTTAATTGTGAGCAAGTGAGAGTGAGTGAATAGATCTATTGAGGGTGACGCCTCCATTCGGGTTGGTAGCGCCAACTAGTCATACGAACGCATTTCATTTGAATCATATCAGAGTGTCTGGCAAAACACTCAGTTTGGGGCATTCATTTCAGTCTAGCTTCGGGGTCATGAGCTTAAGAGCCAATGTAGCATTTTATGTAACATTTTTGTCATGCACTTTATGCTTGTGGTTACCGTAGAGACATTTCATTTACATAAACCTATGATCTCACCAACATTATTGTTGACCATTTTTAGCAATGTATTTTCAAGTAAATAAGCTATTCGCATCATGGTTTGCTTTTGGACATTTCATAGAGTCGCGGTGACGACGCGTCTCACTGTATTTATATGCACTTTAAATTATCGTTTGGTTTGTAACAACTTATTTCCGCAAACTTGAACCATCTTTTGGGACCTAACTTTTGTCTGAATATTTTAATCAATCAAACGATGTATTTTTAAAACGACACTTTAGGTCGTTCAATATAACTGCAACTGTGATGCTATGGCAGTCACGCCCCAGGTATTCCATTTCGCTGCAAATCAGGTATTTAGGGGTGTGACAGATTGGCATCAGAGCGAAGGTTATAGCGAACTAGGTTGTCCATGATACCCTAGACTATAACTACATCATCATAGCATCTCATCATTTTAGCATAAGTGCATATTCACTATACATGCGGTTTCATACATACATTATGCGGGTTATTTACTATCATTTCACGTCGATTGTCATAGAGATGTCTTCAGATACTCATCCCATCATTATTACCTCAGACTCTGACATGGAGGATGTCTCATCACCACCTACTATAGTCTTAAAGTCAGTTGTCTCACCACCTACCATAGTTTTATCATCAGTTGACCCTACACCAGACTCATCACCCATACCATCTGATGCTGAGACTGAACCCTTTGAGGAGGGCGAAGTCGCACCTACACCACCCTTGTCACCACTAATTCGCCGTGGGGCTAGAGGTGTTCCTGTCATTCAGCCAGGGGAGCTGATACCTTTTGGTCGGGTATACCGACTACGTCCAGGTGGGCCTCGTATGAAACACACTACTGCAAAGAGAGTTCATCATCTTACTCCTAGATCACCAGCTGCTTATGTACCATTATCACCACCATCACTTATCCCTACCACCAGTGGCCATCCCATAGTGTTTACTCCATCTTATCCTCTCAGACGCCACTTGACAGCGCGAAAGAGAGTAGCATTCCGTACACCATTATCACCACCATCACCATCATCACCATTCTCTCTGGCATCATTATCCCCATTACCACCATCATCACTACCATCTATATCATCATTATCTCCATCCTTATCAGCATCTGGAGTACCACCAGCACCATCACATCCCAGAGACCTAAACCCACATCTGACTTGCCGCTCAAGAAGCGTGCACGGTTTGATACATTATCACCAGCTACTACTGAGACTTCAGAGACTGCACCACATAGTAGGTTTGAGGTCGGTGAGAGTTCCAGGGCTGTTGCCGGTAGACAGCCTACTGCTCCTACACTTGAGACACGATTAGACCATCTGCAAGAGCAGATTGACAGGGCTTCAGGTCAGTTAGAGGAGATTCCAATGAGCCCAGTTGAGGCGATGGAGGAGGAGATAGAGGGTTTGGTTATTGGCAGGGTTTCCATTGATGTTTCCTATCAGGGTTTAGAGGCTAGACAGGAGGAGGATCGTCAGCGCATCACTGAGCTGAGTCAGGAGATGCCAGAGTTGTTTGACAGAGCCCAGATGTCACAGGAGGAGCATCAGCGACAGGCAGGAGAGTTAGTTTCTGCACGTGCAAGGATTGCTACTTTGGAGAGCAGGGATGCTACTACTCAGCTTAGGGTTCAGCATTTGGAGGAGATTGTTGTCAGTATGGTTGCAGAGATCCGCGAGCTTCAGGATCGATCGGGCAGAGCACCAGGAGATGCTTAGATTAGACTTGTATCATGCTAGCTTTTACTATTATTATCCTAGTCCCGGGGTGTGGGACATAGTTTAAAGAACTTTTTGTCTTTTGGTTGTTGTACAAACAAAATGTATCAAGTGTGACTCTACTATGTAGGAATGGTTGTGCTATCTATGATATCGGTCCATGTAGGCCGAAATTTTCATTTATTATATTCATGTGTGGTGATTATATTTATGATATTTTGTGGTTGTTTCTCGTTGTGATTTCATTGTATTTATACATGTTGTGGTTGTATATATATGTTGTGGTTGTATATATTTGTGTATGATGATCATTTCTATTGTGAGTTCTCATTGTTGTTATCTTTTGTGATTATGAAGAGTTATGCCACCCAAGAGATCTACTTCAGCAATGACACCAGCTGAGATCAAAAAGCTTGTTGCCGACAGTATAGAGGCAGCACTAGTTACGGAAAGAGAGGCAGTAGCTGCACGGGCTGCTGAAGCCGCTTCTCAGGCGGAGACAGCCGAAGCTACCAGGCTAGCTGCTAATGGTACAAATGTTCGTAAATGTACATAAAAGGACTTTAAGAGTGGTGATCCCACAAAATTCAAAGGCACTAAAGGAGCCACTGCTATGATCTGTTGGTTTGAAAAGACAGAATCTGTATTTCTTCTATGCAATTGTCTAGAGGAGTACAAGGTAAAGTTCGCTACCAGTACACTCATTGAGGAAGCTATGTCATGGTGGAATTCTTATGCAAAGCCCATGGGTATGGAAAATGCTTACAAGCTCACGTGGGAAGAATTCAAGAAGCTACTGTCTAAGAAGTTTTGTCCACGCACCGAGGTGAAGAAATTAGAAACAGAATTTTATAAGTTGGTGACTACAGGTAATGAGATTGAAACCTACATCAGGAGATTTCAAGAGTTGGTCGCGCTATGTCCAACTATGGTTCCACATAATGAAAAGCTATTCAAAAATTTCATTGGAGGGCTACCACACAGCATTCGTGGAGATGTGACTTCTTTTTACCCACAAACACTGGACGAGGCTATCAGAATGTCTCAAAAGCTTATGGCTCAGGTAGTAAAGAAATGAACTACTGTCAACAACAACAGCAACAACAACAATAACCGTAACTATAGCAACAACTCCAACAACTACCGAAACAACAACAACTATAACACTTGTCTAAGTGATCCAAGTCTCAATCCGATATTAAAACCCGTTAAGTATATCTGAGTCCAAAACCAAGTATTAATTCCAAATTCACATTCCAACATTTACCGAAACGTACCAATGATCCAAGAGTCAAAACAATAAACTTTGTTAGTCAAATATATTTTTGACACAACACTTTATAATCAAACACACACCTTATAATTTTTAAACTAACACACCCTTAGTTGGGCTTAGCAGCCCATTATCACAAATTTTAGACACAGACCACAACATTACACTAATACAAATCATAGGTAACAGTTTCTGTTTTTAATAGTTAACCGAGACCAAAACGAGTGGTCGAACCACGAGCCAAAACCAGTATAAACGAGCGCAACCTAATAAGCTAATAATAACCCAGAAAAATAAGCTCGACCTGAGACCCTTAATAAAATAAGCCGCGAGTCAAAATAAGCCTAAAGAAACTCAGAATAAGAAATCAAAACGGGACCGTGACCCAAACGGGTTTTATACTCGACTCGAAATACACAAACACCCTACTTGGGTGCTGCGACTGACCGAACCAACACACACCAACCGTTAATAAGCTTACAAAAATGAAAATAAGCAAGTCCAAACCCACGACCTGTGGTTACTCGTACCCAAAACCAAATCAAAACTAACCCATGTTCGTTGTTTTTTGTAAAACATTACAAGTCAAATTTAAAAACTTTACAAAACTATTTACCAAAAAAAAAAAAAAGGCGAGGAAAAAAAAAGGCGAGGAAACAAAAAAAAATAACAAACGGTCGAATTGTCAGGAACTCACCTCCTCGTGCAGACGAGGAACCCTTGGACGGCGAGGCACGAGCAAGGGGCTCGGTATGGCGGCGAGCTACGAACATGCCATACCAGGTGCTCTTATAACTCAAGTTTTACAAAATGGATTTGTGAGTTTGTGTAATGCCGTAATGGGAGTCTTTGGGGCATTGGTTGGAGGTTATTAATTTAACTGAAACTTTGTTTTAGATTGAAAAATAGATTTAATACATATTAACTAGACATATAAATTATCTTAACCACATGTGCTTTTCAATTCAACAAACTCATTGTTTCTTCTTGTATTAATTTAATCCAATCTTCCGAAAGCACCCGTTAAACATGGCCTTACAAAATAGAGGACAAGTTATCTGATTTTGAAAAGGAAATTTGATTAAAGTTGTTTTATAATATCTTCTCTCATATTGAAGTGCTTCATAAGTATCTTTTTAAAAACATAATGCTCATCATTTTGTTTTTTCTTTATACGATTGTTGTCGATTTGTCAAAATATGTTTGTTTATTTTGCTTTTTATTTACAAAAAGTTTCTTACACGTACGATAATAAAGAATGTTTTGTTACGGATCACCACCAAACTATATGCATACATGGGATAAGTTGAGAATGTCTCAATGAGACACCTCAATAAAATCTTTGTGGAAAGATCAATGCGAGTTCAAGACGAGTTTTGCTAGAATACAAGGTGTGATAACATGTCAAAACTCATTTTATATTTGGTTTTTGAGCTACGGCTATATTTTCATTATACAAATCAATAATTTACTCCATCCATCCCCTACAAGTTTCCGGGCGGAGGGAAGGGGTGGCTAGCGGGTGCTACGCCCCCCTCAACAATCAAATAACCCTAGTTTTTTATGAAAGATGATTCTCTCAAGTTGTGCACAACTTGATTGATCAAGTTAGACAATTAATAGCCATTGATCAAAATCCAATGGCTAGTAATTGTCTAACTTAATCAATCAAATTATACACAACTTCTGATTTGGGCCATTAGATTTTGATCAAGCATTAAAAAATTGTAATGCTTGAAAAACACATTAACGACATCTTGAAAATTATTAGAAGAGATGGTGTTACATGTATTATAGATTGTATAAAGGGATAATTACTAAAATAGCCCGATTGCCCAAGTGCTAAGAGTATCTGTCCCGATCTCAAAAAATTCCCCCTTAGCCCAGGGCAACTCGTATAATCACGTATTATATTTTGGGCAACTTTTAGTTGATGGGCAACCGTATACTTTACAGATGGTTTTTTGGTCATTTCAAAAATTTTACACTATTCACTGCTTTCATTACTGTTCATACCGTATTCGAAAATAAAAATTTAAAAACAAACAGCATCTCCTCTATACACTTCTTCCCTCCATCTCGTTTCACAGTCACAGTCAAAAAAAATAAACTCGGTTTATGTTCGCGCTTGTTTATCTTGTTACACTATTATTTCAATCTCCAATCTACTACCATTGTTTTCCCTGATTGTCATCTGAAAACAGAGTAACTGTTCATTGAACAGTGTTCCAATAAAATCATTTAACACCGTCGATTGTTTGTTTGATTAGAAAAAATGTGTATAATATGGTATGTACAGCGTATTACGAATCTTTATTACATTTGTTTTGTATCGTTATTGATTTTTGTTTATCTGGTATAATATAGTGTTGTTTGTTTGTTTATGCATTTATGTGGATTATGATTTGATTTTTGTTTTGGGATGTATTTGATAAGCCACGATTTTGGGTTGTATCTGATACGCCATGCCTGATTCAAATAAGGTCATAAGCAAAACACCCTATTCTTATGTCCAACACTAAGTGGTTGTAGTTAAGTTGTAATCATCTGAACTGTGTATGATAGTGTTTACGCTGGCTGTATACATGTGTTCAAACTTATTTTGTTATGAATTGTATGTTCTGAGTTAACATATTTTTTCCTTTTAGGACTATGAAGCTAAACTAATCATTAGTAGCAAACTCAACAACTTTTGGTTGATAAATCAGAAATTAGACGCAAAACGACGGAACTTGTTTAGGAGTACCTGCTTTGGAAAATGGTTGGATTTGTTATACTTTGAACATGAAACACACCTCATTGACTATATGGTACGGAAACAAAGAAGAGTGGACGAGTCTCATTATGATATGCCCTTTATCTATTACCTAGATGGACATACTCTGCATTTTGGTCGTCCTGAGTTTTGTCTAATGACGGGGTTGCGGTTTGGAAGTGTGAGCTTTGAGTTATACACTTCTGGTGCTCTCAAATTTCGTGATAGGGTGTTTCCTGACAAGCGAGGTTTGATTGTAACCAACTTAGACCTTATTGGTGTCATAGAGGATGAAGAGCAGTTTCGCAAGCTATGTGATGAAGACGCAATACGGATATCTCTTTTGTTAGTCTTAGAGGTGATCTTTATGGGTCGTTTATTGACATCCCAAGTTGATGACACATTGATGAGGTTGGTTGAAAACCTAGAAGCTTGGAATGCATTTCCGTGGGGTGAACATATTTGGACCCATTTATATGACCAACTTCATAATGTAATGGATAAGCACACGGATAACCACCTTTTAGTATTGAAGAAAAACCCAAAATTTGATGCGTGGTTTTGCGACCTTACAACAGGTTTTACCTCTCAAGGGATCTCGAGAGGCTTACAACCCCACCAGGCAGTGTACCTGACCGATGTAGTATAGTGTAGTGGTAAGTACGGGGGATTGATCGTTCTCCACAGGGAATAGTGTCGTTAGGATTGAAAAACTACTCTAATAGGTCTAAGGGTGAGAGAAGATTCTTTTTATGTTTTTATATTTTTATGAAAGCAAATAAAATCTCGGGTTTGAAGGAGTGGGCGGAATTAGTTGCTAGTCAACTAACCCAAATAACTACAAATGCAAATAAAATAAAATAACTAAAAATGAGAAGGTGGTAAAACTTATGTGGAGAGAAATTGTGTTTACTTAGATTTCCTTACTCCCTAACTATCTTTTACCGGTTTATTAGTGTGTATTAGTTGTGTGGATGACGGGTGTATTCCTTAATACCAATCGTGGGGTGGCGTACGTACTTCCCCAACTCTACAAACTCCTACTTCACTCCTATGTCGAGCCGGCTAGGAAGCTCCTAACATGGGATCACTAGAATTCGCTCATGCATTAAATACAACCATAAAAACCTTAGTACGCATTGGTTCATGTTTCTTAAGACGTTCAAGCAAGTTACCGAATAGGAAGTTAGCCAGTTTTCTTAAGCCTAACATAGATGAACAATCATCCAATACAATTAATAACACACTAATAACCAACAATCAATAGCTAGGTTTCATTAGATCTAAGCAAACACCAGATAAATCTAGCCTAGCATGTTAAACAAAAGACAAGAACAAGATAGAATCAAACAACACATAGACATATTGAATGATTAATTGATAACTTATCTTCAATGTAACATGGAAGATCTCAAGGCAAAAAGCCTTGAAAAAGCTGCTAAAATCGTCTTAGGGTTTCCTCCCAAAATTACACACAAAAGTTCCACACAAATGACAAAAAATTGCAAAACTATATATAGAGATCAATGGCTGACGGCGTCACGTTGTAGATTCTGACGCCGTCACCTCGCCGCTTTTAGGGTTCCCGGATGGCCTTCCTGATGCCGTCCCTCTTTAGACCTCCAAAATCCGTTCTGGCTTATCAAGGCTTGACGCCGTCAGATTATGGCTTGACGCCGTCCCTCTTTAAATTAAGCCGTGACGACCTTGATCACTTCAAAGGGTGACGCCGTCAGATTTTTCATGCAAAATTCTCTGGCTTATCATGAGTAATTTTCATATCCACCTTTTCTTGCCAAGCCATGACGCCGTCCAGGGCAATACCTGACGCCGTCAAAGGTACTTTTCAGCCGATTTTGAGACTTTGTCGTTTTCTTCACTTTTATGCTCCAAAAACGTCCAAAATGCTTCCTTTTCCAGATTTCTTCTCCAAAGTACCTAAAATGACAAAAGGAACGATTTAGGGCAATATTTGATCAAATAAATACGATTTAGGGCTTAAATGACCCCCTAAAAGCGGTACACTTTTCGCTTCATCAAAAACCCAAAATCTGTTCCGACCTATACTTTGTCTGGATTTGTATTTGCTTTCCAGGTTTGTATTTATTTTTATTAATAATATATTTTTCAGCCGAACATTTTGATGGACTGATTGATATGTTTGTGTTTTACAATTTGTTTAGATTTGGATACTCGAGTCTTTTGAAAGATCTGAACGTTGGTGGAGTAAAGACCCTAATGTGATTCCAAGAGCTATTGCATGGTCTATGAAGTCACCATTCAAAAGAAGCGACCGTTCCTACCTTTTTTCAGAGGTCACTATTTTTTTCTATTTGTATTTACGTAAAATAAATTGTTGAATCCCTGTTGAGCAATGATCTTTTTTTTTTCTTGAATTGAAACAAAATTAATCACTACGCCGAATATAATGAATAATCTTAAGGAGAGCAATGAACACACATAGGTAGGAGCCTGTTATTTTTGTACTATCCCTTATGCTTCTTTCTAAGTTGCAGAACCAAATCATGTATGGCATCCTGTCTCTCTTCCGGAGTATACATTTCTCTTTCCTCCTCCCGAGTTTGCATTGTCTTTTTCTTTCCAACTTGTAGGATCGACGCCTTGATTGATCTTTGAGCCAATAAAAATCTCTGTATGACAAACTTATATTTATGCGGAAACTAAATATAAGATTGTGAAGAAGACAATGACTAATGAACTATGATCCTGTATGGATCTTTTATTAACTTTTGTATTCGATTACCAAATCATATATGAAACTCTAAGCCATATGTTTATTTTATAGGCAAGAAACCCTAATACGACTTTTATGGAAACGTGTGTAGACATAAACACAAATCTCTTCCTAGAATAACTGTAACTAACATACTAAAAATAAGCAACGACCAGCAGCAATAAACACTGCCAGCAGGAACACACCAAAGCTACCAGCAGGATTGCACTTGCACAGCAGCAAGATTAAGTAACCAGAAGCAACATCTTTAAAGCAAACATTTTCAGCAGCAACCTCTATATAAAAGCAGCAACATAATATAATCATCTCCAATTAAGCTGGTTACCATGCAATTCTCTTGATCTTGACTGCTACTATGACAATGTTTACATCAAATCACTTAAGTTTCATACTATTCTCATCACTTCCAGGTGTGTTAACTCCTGTGAGAGGTGAATCATTGAAAATTAATGGATTTGATGTCTCTTTACCAATAGCCATCACTACTGGAGTAGCCAATGTTTTTGTGTGTAAGACCATGGTACATTGATAACCATATGATTTTTAGTAAATCATCAACTATAAACGGATTTGACTTGTCTTTACCTGTAGCCATTTTCTCAGGACTAGCCAATTCTTGGTTACAGCAGAACCTTGGTGAATTGAGTACCAAATATGGTTTTCAAACTGCCTTTACCACAAGCCATATGCATGTGGGCTAGCCAATTCTTAGGAAACCCAAAAGGGTAAAATCCATGGTGAATTGAACACCATTTCAACTCTCAGTTCTTAAACATGGGTGAGTTGAAGTACCCTAATAGTTTTGAGCAAACTATCACAGCTATAAACGGATTTGAGGATCACACCAGAGCCGTACCCTCATGGTGAGCCAACTTTTCCTTGTCTGCTAGACATGGTAAGTTGAATACCATTTGTTGTGTAGTTCAAGAACCAACACTGTACCTGCAAGTGGTGCCCTCAAAACAAACAAGTTTGCAAAATAAACTAAATACGAAGATTTTTATTTTTATTATTTTTTTAATTTTCTATTTATTTATGTATTTATTTATTTTTGAGTACTGAAAGAAAGAAAAGAAAATTATACAACAACAACAAGAAAATAAGCCTCCCCTTAGGCTTATACCAAAATCAAACAGATCAACCTTTGGTAGTGGCAATTTGATTTTTGATAAATCTAACCAATTGTTTAGCTGTGGTCATATCATTCCCAACAGCCATTTTGCTGACCTTCAACTTACTTTTAAGCATTCTTTCCATCAGCTCTACAGACAAAGGATACTGAACATCCGCAAACATACATAACACCTGATTAGAGATGGTTTCAAGGACATGAACATTAGAAGGAGAATACAACCTCCAACTATGAACTCTCCAAGACTGTTGATTAGACCAAACATTACAAGAACCTCCTCCCACTTGAGAATCCATTAAAACTTTCAAATCACCCCAAAGGTGAAGACCAAACCCAGAAGGCTTATTAGATTCATAATACTGTTCCACCATTCGATACAAGTTAATCAAATCTTTTTTGGTCACCAAATGCAGAATCTCCCGAAGAAAGATGAACCGTTTGGTTTTGCCATCCAGTGTGAACAACATATTGACTTCCCCTCCAGGTATAGTCACAACTTTCCAATGAGCAATATGACCACACAAAAGAGAAGAATAATCTTCAGATTCACTCTCTGAAGCCAACTGAATAAACTCCTCATCATCCATTTCTATAATAGATTCAGCAGAATGCTTCTTAGCATGACTCTTCTTTCTGGTGCTGGGAGTAGAAGAGGATGACTGAAACTGAGCAGTTTTAGCAGTTTCAGGAGCAGCGGAAGCTTGGTGATCAGCAGGAATAGAAAACTTTTTTCGTGAGAGTGAGGAAGTATCAAGGACAGAGACATCACCAGAAAGGTCAGCAGAATCAGTGACTTTAATTCTCTTGGAAGAAGGTTCTTCCAATGAAGATGAAGGCTTGGCTGGAAAACCTTTCATGATCCTGTCATAGTACATGTCTAGGTCTTCATCTGACATATTCCTCACCTGAGCCATAGTCCACCCAGAAGAACAAAATTGAATACTCTGATTCTTGACAACTTGTCTCTTAAGATTTCTCATTTCTGCATATGTAAGAGGTTTATTCCTTTTATCCTTGGCTTTGAGTTCTGCAAGAGCCCTTCTCCTTTGCTTTGTGAATGCAACCATTTTGGCAGGAAAATCATCATCTGAGATATCAATGCCCAAAATATCCTTGGCCAGGTTAGGATTGGCAGCCACTTGAGAAGAAAGATGCATCCAATCTGCTTCAGAATAATGTAAAGAAGCAGCAGCCAACTCTTTTAGTCTTTCTGGAGGCAAAGTGGTTGTAAAAGGTCTATCAGTCCTTGCTAAATCTGCAGCAAGATCTGCAGCATGAAGCTGCTTAGCCATGGCTTCCCCCATCATGTAATCTTCATGGTTTTTAAGCAACCTTTCTTGCTCAGCCCTTTCTTTATCAGAGACCAAACCCCCAAGTTCATCCAGCATTGCAGGAGTAGGATCAGATACAGCAGGAATGGGAGTGTCACTTGCAGGGGCAATGGTAACATTACCAGTAGCAATGGAGGAGCTACCAGGTGGATCACTATGAGGCTTAGGATCAGCTTTATCAATTCCAGCATGAACATCAGCTGGATCAATGACAGCAGGAATAGATTGACCGTTAGGGGGAACGATAGTACTACCAGAAGAAATGATAGAACTATTAGCAGCAACACCAGTGGAAAGATGACCAACAGAAAGGTCTTGAGTACCAGAAGAAGTAGCAGCATCAACATGAACAGAAGAATCAGCAGTAAGAGCTGCACTCCTAGATACATCATCCACATCATACTTCTTCACTAGTCTCCTTTTGTACCTGCTCCTTGTACTAATGACTGGAGACTTGGTGAAAAGTTCCGAACTTGCTTTGGCCAACAATTTTAGAGGGTCCAAATTCAAAGCAGCCTCACCCTCTTCTGAGTCAGAAAGCACAGCTTTTCTTTTCTTGCTCTTTAACTGATCTTCCAAAGTTGCAACTCTATCAACCAACTTATGGATTGTATCATGAATCAGGGATTGAGATGTGCAAATAAGAAGGAATGAGATGTGCAATTGATTTGAGAGACTGAGGTTATTTTGGGAGAGGAATTTTGTATTTAGTTCGTGAATACGGTTTCCAAATTTAGCAGCTTTAAATTCTAAATTTCTCGCGTAAACTTTGACCAATTTGAATTTAATTTATTCCCAAAATTAATCCCCCAATTTCTTAAACGTCCGCAGCAATGAAGTCAACCAGAGTACCTTTAACTAAAAAACACTACCAGCAGTAACGTTAAGTCAACCGGCAGCAATGAGATGGTCAATCGGCAGCAATGAATGATGTGTGACTAACGTTAAATCCCCAATTAACTCTAAACCAACCCAACATTTAATTCCATTAACCTCCCCTTAAGGCTATATAATCCCTTGAAAAATCAATCACAAAGAGTTGCTTGCAAATGAAGTAGATTTGACAATGGGGTTAACACAACCAAGAGTATCTGACAATAATCACAATCAATAGTTGTATTTAGTATCTAATGAACTTGAAGCCGCACTATCTTCAAAAGTCAACATTAGGCGCACAAAGTTACTTGTGAGATATAATTGTCGTTCAAACAGTTGTAAGGTTACATATTTTATTTGTCCCCGTTTATTTGTAGGAGTCGAATACACGTTTAGATCTCAAGCCGAATACACCTGAGTACGAGTCTTCATGGTGGATACAGAGCCAAGAATTCTTCCAAAACTACGTTCCCAGGGCTGCAGCCACATCCAATTACACCCTCTTCGATGCTTATCTTAACAGGTTGTCAAAGGCACGCAAACGGGTCAGTGAGTCGTTGAAAGTAAATTCCACTCAACGTAGGGCTGGTAATAGTTCAACAACCAAGAGGCTTAAGGACCGTGTCGTTGCTGAGCTTAATGGCCAAGTATTGAAACTTGAGATTATTATTGAGGTTGCGTTTTATTCAGCTTACTATGTCAATAGTATGCACTCTGTATATACGGGTTTATAATACATGTTATAATATTACAGGTTCTTGCTCGTGAGAGACCTGGCGGACTGTAGGTTCCTATAATGATCTCAAACACACACTCGCTAATGAATTAAACAAACACGTACGATCTACTACTTATCTAAATATGAAGCTACGTATGGAAATATCAATAAGCTAGATACGATAAGCTAGAAATAAGAGAAATGAGAAGAGAAGAATAAGATGGGAGGTTTTCATTCAAACGATTCACACACAAGCATAGCTTCCGCACATACAATTGAAAACCAACAATACAAATGAATCCCTTGCCTTGTATTTATAGGCAATGGGAGGGGGAATCATTCTAAGAATATTCCCTTCCATGTGATAAGGATAAGTTTAACTAATATGACCGGTCCAAGGACTACTATTGAACCGGTCCAAAAATACAAACAATATAGTCCTAATTGTGCAACATTAATTAAATGAACAAGACTTGTAAAATATTAAAACGTGTTCCTAACAATCTCCCCCTAAGTCTTGATCATCAATGTTGCCCGACGTCTTCTTTGCTTCTTAGGCTTCCGACGTCTTTATAATCTTTGTTTCTTTGTTCTTGTGAAATGATGATATGATGTTGTCTCTATCTGCCAATCTCCAACGTCTTCTTGTCTTCTCCATCATGCTCATATGTCTTTGATTTGTTTTCTGCAATATGTTCTCACTTTTCAATCTTAAACTTGTGAAAGGTTGAGGTGCTTGAACTTTTGACTTTACTATAGCTTGTGTTGAACTTTTGTAATAACTGAGTCATTGAGAGAACATTTCTTCAAGATATAAGCATGATGGAGTCTTGATGGTCGAACTCCAGCTCCTCAGCAGCAGCAGCAACAGCAGCAACAGCAGCAATAGCACGAACCAACCGGTACTTACAGGCTCAGACTTGAGATCATCAACAGCATAGTGTGAAGACTTTCTCAAATCCTAACCCAGACCGTTCTGAACCGGATTCCCCCGAAAGGGATTTCACGGTCACACCGAAGTGCACCCACGATTCAGTGAGTCGCTGGAGATCACCCCACGACTGTAGACCATTTGGAGCAAACACTAAGCGTAACCCACAAGGAGTTACCGAAGTGACCTGCTGACAGAGTTGTTTGATGTTGTTCTGGCAGGATTTCCATTCAATCATTGATAATCACAATTGTGACTTCTCTCATGAATGTTCTCGGCAGATTGCTAAGATCTGCGAAGGACACTTTCTTAATTTTACATCTGCTGCCCATGATGTAAGACAACAGAGTAATACTAAGTGTACCTAAGAGATCTTTGATGAATCTCATGGCTCTAGACTCAATTCGTGCACATTTGCTTTGGTCATCGGAGGCGTGGAGCAGATTGCCTCCTTTTCAATATCAACAATCTCGTAATGAGATGTCGATAGATTATGAAAGGTTCTCCGTGTGAATGAAACAAATGTCTTATGAGAGACATTTGAGTGGCTTAGAAGGTTTTTTAGTGCGTCACTGGGTCCATGACGTCTTTGGTCTTCAATACCGGTGATGCTCATCAACCAGTAGATTATGAATTGAACCCGTTGTCTGCCCTAAGGTTGAACAAATGGAGGGCTATTTCTTTTCACCCTTTTCTTTGCTTTTCTTTTTAATTCTTCAACCCCTTCTTTCTCCGTTCATTCATTTTCTCCTTTTTTATATCATACCTAGGACTTTCTAGTCTAAACTAGTGGTATTGTCCTTGGGTAGATCCCTCCGGCTCTGGCGGATCATAGGACGGTTTTCCCTAACCTTAGTCACCTTATAACTCCATGACTATCCTAATGATGCCATACAACCAAAACCTTTGAAAATCTCTCAAAGTGTCGATAATTTGTAAAGACATTTTGTTGACATCTTGAGAGTTTGATGATTTTCAGAAAGACTCCCCCTTAACATGTGCGCATAAGTAATAAATTTGAAATTTGCACATGCCGGAAAGAGTTGGCACTTTTGAATTGATTGACTTTCAATGAACCTGATCGTCGCGAGACACGCTTACATCACCAGTTAGACTGGCTTGAAATTATTACCCGTCCAGATCAGATTCAAAGATTATTGCTCAAAATCGGTACATTCTACTTAGACACATCCTTTGCGAGACACGCTTACATCACCAGATAAACTGGCTTGAAATTATTACCCGTTCGGGACATGTCCTTTCGACTACTGACTTTCCTATTCGTCAATTCGAGGGTCAATTCTGAGTTTGAGCACACGAGATTCCAGCAAATGAGACATCATATTTTAATCATCTGTTTCTTCTCCCCCTCAAAAATAGCATACTCATGATGTTTTTGGAAAAACGTTTATGATTAAAATATGCTGTTTTTGAGTTTTAGGGAAGAAGTTTCAAGAACTTTGATACTTCTTTTTGAACAAAGATTATATTTTTCAAATACTCCCCCTGGACGAGGGAATACTTGTCCTTATGAGCAGAATGTTTGAAAAACGTTGTAAAACATTCTGATTTTAATTCTGCTCATAAGTAAGAAGCTTTCGCTCCTTTTTCAGGATTGAGACACTGAAGCGTACCTCAGGGTCCTTTCTTTGGGGTCCGGGTTGTACACTGTTATGTGTGCACAAGCCGTAGTCATATTAACAGTCATATATAAGTAAGAATATTGAATGAATATTGAATATTGAAATCAAATTCTTACAAATTAACCGCCTCTGCCAAAAGTGGTGAATGTTGGATCTGTTCTCTGGAATAATCTGATGGCAAATGGAGGACGACCACCAACATAAGTTTCCAATCTCCGCATCTGATCCCTTCTGTAGAGCCTTTCTTCAATTGACCAGATGAAATTCTTGACCTGCCTGAGCTTTTGATGATTCCATTTCTTGCGCTTGTTCAATATTTGATCCTGAACCCGTGTGACCAACCCATCTCGAACATTCTTTAGCGTGTCGTCACAGAATTTGTGAATCTCCTTGTGTGGCATGAAACGGTTAGTGTTGGTTGCACTTCTGTAGACGAATCCGAAGATAGGGTCGGTCTTGAGCAAGTACTGAGGCTCCTTGTTGTCAGTGAGAGTAAACATGGGTTCCTCAAGATTCAGTTTCTTCTGATAACTTTCAACTCCAAGTTGAAGATCTTCAACACGTTCTTTGATCACTGTTCTTCTGATGAAGTGGCATATAGCAGTGCTAAATGCATACAGAAGAGTGGGATTTAGATGATTCAGCTTCCCTTGAACTTTCATCAAATACAAATCTTCAATGTCGTTGAGACTGAGTTCAGGAAAATCTGCTTCATTGAACGTGTAAATAAGATTATCCTGTCTGCGAACCTTGACCTCAGTAATGAACGTATAGCCAAGCTTTTGTGATCCCTTAGCATCGAGTACTGCCTTGATGCGAAGATCACTGTACACCTTTTCACGAGATGCCATGAGGACTAACTTGTACTTGTACCATGATTTACGTTTGTCAAACCAATGATGAATGCCAAGTTCAGCATCACGATCATATTTAGCCCTTTTGTTGATGAAGATTTTGCGATGTCTAGCTTCTTCTTCAATGGCAGGATTGGTTTAATTCGCAGCAGGAGTGAACGTTATTGAGGTAGCATATTTGATTTCACTAGAAGCCCCATGTACAAGTAGTTCCAGATCTTGGTTGAAGAAGAATGCAAATGGAATTTCTGACGTTCCATGGTATGGTCGTATCACAGGAAGTGGTTTTGTCCAGTCGGTGATGTATGGACGTTTCTTGCTGTCGAGACCACCTTCCCTGTATACATCTGGATTTGTCCAATCGAAGTCTTTTGATAATGCTCTGGCAATATTCTCCAGATGATATTCCAACTCAGCAGCACTTGCAGACTTATCTTTTAAAAGATTGAATGCATCATTCTTGATTCTGCGAAGCTCTCTCTTTGTCATCTTCTTAATGTTGAAAGCATGTTTGACTTTCTGATTGTATTTAAACGTGCTATCTTCTATCTTTGAAGCTTCGTCGTCGATGATCTGAGCCTGTGCAAGTTGGTCGTACCAGTTGTTTCCATGTAAGTCTTCGTCAGTATCTAACCATGTAAGCACAGCTGGTTCTTCTGAAGATTTCTTACTGCTGGATGGTTTAGTCTTAGCTGGTTTTGGAGGTGATTGAGGTGGATCATCTTGAGGTGGATCATCTTGAGGTTGAAACTCAACGTCATCATTGATGAAATGTTCAAAGTGATGCTCAGTTTCCTTAGGACCTGATTCCTGATGATTTGGAGATGGTGGAGAAGTTCTTTGTTCTAGTGGTTCCTGAATATGAATACCAGATCCACTCACAGTCTTTTGTTTCTTTTGTGTGGCATTTGGATCTGGATCCTCAGTGTCGTCATCACGAATCCTCTTTCCTTTATCAGCAGCAACTTTGCAAGAAACCTTCTCAATATGTGCTGCAATAGACTTCATAAGACTAATATCTTCAGGAGAAGGAGATGTCATAGTGTGGAGTCTGTTGAGAAGCTCAAGTTTGAGTTCTTCTGTGGTGAAGTCTTTGAGTTGCTTGAAGCCAGAATTGAGGATGATTGCTTCTTTGACCTTGATATCAAGTTGAGTGTTGACGTTCTCGTTAATATTCTTCTGTAGATCAGCAGTAAAACGTTTGACATAATGTCTTGTCTTACTTTTGATATTATCTTCTATATCAAAAGAAAGAAACTCATCCATGTTCTGCTTTGTTTCTTGCATTTCCTTGACTTGTTCAGACAAACCCTTGATAAGATTTTGCATTTCTGACATCTGCTCTTGCATCTTGCTCTCTCTTCTTGCTTGAGCAAGTTTTGCTGCTTTCTTGATTTGCCTAGATATAGGTGAGAGAACTTCAACTCTTGTGACTTTGGCGATTTTATTGACTTGTTTGCCCTTCATGACTGTTTTGATTCTTTCTGCCAATGTTGCTTTGCCTTTGTTTGTTGGTGACCTTGATGGTGATGGAGTGAGTGATGGAATAGATGATGATGAGTTAGGAGAAGCAGAATCCTTGTGAGATGAAGATGAAGGTTTTGGAGATTTTCTCGGTGATTCTGGTGGAGTTTGATGCTTGGGAGGTGACTTAGGAGGTGAGATAGGTTTGGGAGAAGGAATGGGAGGAGTTTGATCACGTGGTTGTTGTTGAGGAGATTTGAATGGATCATTCAATGGAGAGATAATGTAGTTATCTGCTTCCTCATCCTCCTTTTGTTTCCTTTCCATTTCTTCCTTCCTTTTCCTTTCTGCTTCATTGAGTGCCTCCAGCTCATTTGCAGCTTCTGTAGCCTTTGATCCAGTGATTTCTTTTTCTTCATCAGAATTTCCCCATTCATCAGTGTCAACATGGTGATGTACCTCCTCTTGATGTGGAATGTCATCAAACATTGAATCGGAAATCTCATTTTCTGTAAAGATTATCTTTTCAGACTCTGATTGTGTTTGAGTCTCCAAGTTGGTTTGATTGACTGAGTTTGATTGAGGAGGAGGAACAGTGGTTGTAGCCATAGCGGGTTGATTAACCGTATCTGGCTTGGCTGTGGAAGATTGTGAGACACCGGGTTGATTAACCGGATTAGGGGATGAGACTGGTGCTGGAGTAACTCCTGATCCTCCTGCTCCCTTAGCAATCTCTTCCTTCTTCTTTGCTTCCAATTCCCTCAAAACTTCCTTCTGTAGTTCTGCTCTTTTTTCTGCTCTTCTTTCTTCATCAATCTTCTTCTGCTTAATACTTGCCTTAGCAGCATTCTCTAAATCAATCTCTGTTTGAAACTCGGCTTCTTGATCATTGAGTATTTCTATTTCTGGTTCAGTGTCTTCAGAGGATTCAGAGGTTTCATCACGAATACCAATTTCTTCAACTTTTGGTTTCGGAGCTGTCTTAATGATTCTCCTCTTGCTTGTGGTTGGTTTCTTTGGAGCACTTGATGCACTTCCAGTTTTGCTAGCTCTACTGCTTTTGGAACGAGTCTTGGAAGAACCTGTTCCCTCAGTCATTTTAGTGATACCGACAAGCTTCTTCTCATAAGCTTGAATGTAATCAGCGTAAGCAGGAGTTTCCTTGACCTCTTCAGTAAGTAGAACATCAAACAGCTTAAGACCTTGTTTGTGAGTGCTATCCTTTGGAAAGTATACTGATTTGAAGTCCGTGTCCATCTTGATTACATGTCTTTCTCTGTCTTCGGGACGATTAGAGATATCATGATCTTTATCAAGGAGAAGACTGATCAGCAATTTAGTGTAACGGACAAATGGGATTTTAGTCAAGGGTTTTCTGAGTAGACCATGTATCTGATGCATAAGGTCTTCCCAGATAAGAGCAGCAAAATCAAGGTTGTGTTTGGTGACAAATCCCCAGAAGAGTTGAGCATGAGACAGTCTTGGATGTTCGTGTCCACTGTCTCTTCCAGACACTGATCGAATCAGAATATAGTACATAGCTCTCCATGGTTGAGGAATGGACTTGGCATTGATATTTGAGAGGATGTTGAGTGGAAGATCTGGATCAACATCATATCCAAGGCCAATGAGAAAGTTGAGAATGTCTTGTTCAGTGGGTGCAGGCCAGTATCGTCTTGAGGGCTCCGGTGGATCTGGTAGAGATAAAGCTTCACGTAGATGTGCAAGAGTGACCTTGACTTGTTTCCTGTCAAGAGTGCAGGTGAAGAATTTGTTGTTGTCATCTGGTTTGATAGTGCTCCACATCTGATGAATGTAGATCTCTAGAATACTATCTGAATCTTCCAAGATACTCCTGCATTCATGTCTTTTGAGGATTTCGATGACAATTCGACAACTTGGTTCAGCACATTTGATGTTATCGAAGACCACTCTTGAATTGTTCTTGCCATACTTAGCCTTGAATCCTTGTGGGAATAACTCTGCTTTGGTGATAGGTGGAAGTGGTTGTTGTTGTTGTGAAGACATTGTGGATGACCTGAAACAGCATTATGACACCAAATTTGCAGGATATATGTGTGTTAGCATTAGTTGCAATTGCTTCATTAAGTGAATTGAAAGCATCCTCTTCTTCATCATGATCTGCATTTGAGTACAGCATTGAATCGGTGTTGTTGTATGGAACCAGCTGGTTATCAGAGTATTGTTGTGGTGCTTCATAAGGAATGATTTGATGATGAGGTTGGGGTGGAATGCTTGGTTGAAAAGATGAGTTGCCAAATTCCTGAGGTGGTAAAGAGAAGTTAGATTGAGCAACGAGAGCAAGTGAGTTTGATGTTGGTGCTGGTGTGAATCCTCCTCGTGCTGCAATTTCTTTATCCACTTCGGATTGATGTTGTCTGAGATAATCATACATGAGTCCGTATTTGACATCACCAATTTTCTTTATCTGCCTCACAAAAGTTTCATATTTTTGCCATTCAGGACCAAGGCATCCAAGGAATTTGGAGTTGATAGCAATCTTTGGTAACTTTATATCATGACGATCAAGATCGTTGATAATGTTGGTGAAACGGTGGTAGTAAGATTCAATGGTCTCCCCTGGTTCCATGATGAAGTGAGTGTACTCCATATATAACTTGGACTCAAGATCTTCTTGGTTTAACTCTGTTCCTTCCATGAGAAGATGAACATGTTCCCACATATCTTTGGCTGTCTTTTGAGCATCAATACTTCGGTAGATAGGATTGGGAATTCCTTGAAGTATGAAAGACATAGCCAATTGGTTTGCTTCTTGCTGTAATGTTTGCTCAGTTGTGTAGTTGGCAACCGGAATGGGTGTGGATGTTTCTTCTCTCTCTGTAGTTGCTGAAACTACAGTAGCTGGAATGGGATAGGGTCCTTCTTCAATGACCTTCTTGAGATACTGACCATGGGGTTTTTTTAGTTCAACGAATCTGAGGAATCTACTAGCCCATTGCACGTAGTTACCCGGAGTTAGCATTGGTGGAGTTTCTTGACTTCCAGCTTCATGACGTGATTGCTGACTACTTATTGCTTCACACATCTTGTTAAACCAATGAGGTTCTCTGGAGTATGATGAATAATTCTGCAGTTGTTGATTCTGTTGCATGATTTGTTGTGGGGATACTTGTGGTGGAGAGAGAAATTGATGTTGTTGAACGAATGCTTGTTGTTGTTGATACTGAGGATGATTTTGTTGTTGTTGAGGATGTTGCTGTAGCTGATAGTAGTAGTTGAAGTGAGGTGGCTGAGACATTTTCTTGGATCTTTAGATAATTAAGATGTGTTTTAAGATTTATGATGTTTGATTTTTAAGTTTACTTAATGTTCTTAGTCCAATTGCGAGAAGCACTGTTTGAATTGCGAGAGAATCTGAATTGCGATAGAGGTTGTCCAATTGCGAGAGACTTGAGTAATTCCGAGAGATTTCTCCAAATGCGATAGAAAATTGCAATTGCGAGAATCAATGTCAATTGCGATAGAGCTTTGCAATTGCGAGAGATAACTCTGAATTGCGAAAGATCAAGCAATTTCGAAAGATTTTTCAAAATTACAATTTCGATCACGTTCTCAAACTTTTATACAAAAGTGGAGAATAATTGCGAGTCGAGGTAGTTTCACAATCTTTTACAAAGAAGGAAACACCGAGTACCAAATCCGAAGAATCTGATGAATTGCGAGAAATCCTTAAACCAATCCAATTGCGAGAAACCCTAAAGCTAGCAATTCCGAGAAACCCTTGTTACCAAATGCGAGAAACCCTTGAATTGTTGCAGACCAATTGCGAGAAACCCTTCTTCTTCGAATTTCAACCCAGAACGATGGATAATGATGAAAAACGTAAATCTAATGATTATTAACGATTAATACAACGAATTTGCACCAAAATTAACCACGTTAACGTTTTAAAAACGAAGATTTGATGAAAAGGTTTTAAACAACGATTTGCAAAACTCACTTTTATCACACTTTTGACGCAAATGAACTTTAAAACTTACGTAAACCATAAAAAACCAAATTAAATACCGATTAGATCTACTCTTAAAACACGAATCCTAAATACCTTTGGCGTATGATACCACTTGTAGGTCACTATAATGATCTCAAACACACACTCGCTAATGAATTAAACAAACACGTACGATCTACTACTTATCTAAATATGAAGCTACGTATGGAAATATCAATAAGCTAGATACGATAAGCTAGAAATAAGAGAAATGAGAAGAGAAGAATAAGATGGGAGGTTTTCATTCAAACGATTCACACACAAGCATAGCTTCCGCACATACAATAGAAAACCAACAATACAAATGAATCCCTTGCCTTGTATTTATAGGCAATGGGAGGGGGAATCATTCTAAGAATATTCCCTTCCATGTGATAAGGATAAGTTTAACTAATATGACCGGTCCAAGGACTACTATTGAACCGGTCCAAAAATACAAACAATATAGTCCTAATTGTGCAACATTAATTAAATGAACAAGACTTGTAAAATATTAAAACAGGTTCCTCGTGAGAGACCTGGCGGACTGCAGGTACATTTCAAAAAAAATATGAGTACCTACTTTGACATCCACCCTGTACTTTTTTACAAAAAATATAATGATTTGACAGGAGAAACTGGATATTGAGTCACATTTTCCTAACACGAGTTCTGAATTTTGTCATTCACTTAACAAATTTTACCTGAAATTGATTGCCTTGCCTGATTCTGACGAAGAACTTGCTCAGGTAGAATACGTTATTCCAAATTATCCGTATACCCGATTTATAGCGTAATATTATTTGTGCGGCATATGTAATCCACAATATCCTGTTGCAGGAGTATCTTATTCAAGAGGAATTGAGATTGGCGTTGGCAGAGGAAGAGAGGTTGCAGTTAGAAGAAGAGAAGATGATGGCAGAAGATAATATGAAAAGACAGGAAGCGGCTAAGAGGTTGCGCTTGGAAGAAGAAAACATGTTGAAGATGGAGGAGGAGAAGAAGAAACGCAGAATATCATTTCTGAATTCGAAACACTATCAAAGATATTTGGCTCGGTTACCACCGAGCAAGAGGCGAAATTATTTGGAACCTGATTCGGAATCAGAAAATGCCGAAAAGGTTATAGTTAGAATTAAGAAACACGGCCCTGACGTTAATAACCCACGTATCGCTGAATTGCTGACAAGAGTTCAACCTTGGGTTGAGGTATTGCCATGAACTAAAGTTGGTTTACATTTTCTTTTGTTACCTCTTTTACATTATATGTTATAAATTTACCCACGTTTGTAGGATCTATCTCGATGGTTCCATACCGTGGAAAATGTCTGGCTCACCGATGATATTGAAGTATTTCTTGGTCAACCGGGGTACACTCACCAGTGTAAATTTCCATGGTCCGAAGACTACACCGTTGATCGAAATTTCTGGCTACACTTAGTTTGCTTAGACCCTGGTAGAAAAGGTTGGCTAACTGAGCAGGTGAGCGTACATGCATACTCTAATTCATAAATAAGGTTACCTCTCACCCTTTCTTAAAACACTTATTTGTAGCACATAGACTTGTGGGTTGACTACATGTGGCATGTAAGACCTAATAATGCAAACTGGGCGATGGTTAGCTGTTACTTTTTTCAGCTTCTTCTTCAAAATGGCACACCATCTTTTTACGCAGATGGCCAGAGGTATCCCTGTCCATGGAGCGATGTGGATCAGGTACTACGTTTATGTGTGGGCGGTTAAAGTTACATGATGAGTCAAGTTGTTGTATATGACCATTTTTTACTAAAAGTCTGGTCTTTTGGCCGTTTAAAGATAGTATACGTAATTATTGATATGTCGCCTACTATAAGGATTCATCAGAAACCCTGTATATTGTAGGTTTTTATTCCGATCAACCAAACGGACAAACACTGGTGTCTTGCCCAGTTTCATATACGATCAGGAGTGGTGACATTCTATGATAGCGGCGACACATATGACTATGACACCCGTGACTGGTATATCCGCGTTAGGAAGTGCTTACAGGTCCGTGTTGCTAAAATTTTTATTAATACCATATTTTTGTGCTTGTGGTTGTGATTCTTGTCCCCCTCTAACATCAGCATCATCCAATGTTTTGGTGTTGATGAGTTGGTATACTTCAGTTGTAGTATTGCATGTGCCAGACTGTTAGCATCATCCAATATGTCAGCGGTAGAATCAAGTTGATTCTCATCAGCAGAATCAACATGATTCTCAACAGTAGAATCAGTCTTAGCAACTTTTGCAACATCTTCAACAGCAGAACCATCTTGAGCATGCGCAGCACGTAAAGTTTTAAGTATTTCTACTAGCTGCTCCCTTGTTCACCTTTTCAGGCACAACCTCATTACCTCTCCATATCCAACTCATATGCGTTGCCTCCACTATCCATATACAAGTCAACGTCAGCACTCTCCACATTAAACCATCCTGACCCAAACATTATTCAATTTTTGCTGACCCTCCAAATTCTTTACCCATTAACTTAAATCATTTAACTGTACGTTGTTTCTATATTCAATTAGCGAATATTAATATTTTTGAATACCATATCTAGGTCACATACAAGTATCTAAAAGTAAAAAAAACATATGCCTATTGGGGAAATGTTTCAACCTTGTTGACGAATTTTAAAATACAATTAGCGACTAGTATAATTTTTTTGAATACCATACGTAGGTCACATACAACTACCTCAAAGTAAAATTCCATGTGTCTAGTTGGGCTATGTTTCAACCCAATTGCCCAATTTTTAAAAAAAGTTCCAAAGTAGTACTTGTAGTGGAAGGGAGCCGTATATGAACTTCATTGTCCACAATCATTTCATTTATCTTATCCGCATTATTAATATTTGGTTTAATTTACTTTTATCTAATATCCGTTTATAACATTTGGCTTATTTTCGCTAAATTTGACAACAAGTTGCCCAAGTTGAATTGGGTTGCGTTGTAAATTAGTGGACATGAAGGCATCAGTTTATGACAGTCTCTGGCCACAATCATTACATTTCTCTAATCCGCCCTAATAATATTTGGCTTACTTTTCATTTGTCTAATCCGCATTAATAACATTTGGCTTATTCTGCCCAGCTTTGATGAAAAGTTGCCCAATTTGAAATTTGGTTGCGTTGAAAATTAGTGTACAGTAAGGGGGCAGTTTATGACGCTCTCTGGCCACAATCATGACATTTCTCTTATCCGCCCTAATTATATTTGGCTTACTTTTCATTTGTCTAATCCACATTAATAACATTTGGCTTATTTTGCCCATCTTTGATAAAAGTTGCCCAATTTGAATTATCGTTGCGTTGAAAATTAGTGGACAGGAAGGGACCACTGTATGACACTGTCCACAGTCATTTCATAGCAGCAGAATTCCGGTTTAACAATATCGAGCTTATATATTAAACAATATAATGACATGACCCAACTATTCACCAATTGACAAACCTAATTTATTACCGTTGACTAAATTCAAATGTAAGGGTCACCCCACTTTTAAATATTAAACGATCCATATAATAGTGCAATTTCATACCATATTTATAACCCTACTCACCTTTACACACAAGCTTTCACTTCAAATATCTATGGATCAAAAAAACCTTTTGAAGGATCTGCTGACCAGTTTGGTTAAAACTAATATTGAGCGTGACTTTAAGCTCATAAACTCACTTCAGCTGGAGGTGGTAGAGCTCACACGCCGTTGCAAGGAAAGGGGTGACCAGATCAAACAGCTCCAAACTGTCGTTGGGTCCAGTCTCGCAACTAAGTGTTTAGATTTGCTACTTCAAATTCAAGATGAGGACCTTGAGAAGAGTATGACACTGATGATACTCATCAGTGAAACTCAAATCAAAGTTCTCAATACAATCTCATTTCTGGCAAAGATGCGCAATAACTGTTGAACCTCCATCCCTGGCCTGCTATGTGCTTGCTCTTTATTCCTGTCACGCTATAGTCTCTTGTGCTTTGTGTTTTGTGTTTTGTGTTTCGTGTTTATCATCCGTGTACCTCCAGTGTTGGGTGTACTAGTTTTTCATCTTGTAATGAAATTAAACAAGTTTATGTAACAATCAGTTTGTTAACTAATCAAATGTCACAACACTGCATATGAAGTAAGGAACACTAAACCTTAAATAGCTTAACAAATAATCTGAACTAACTATCACCAAAAAAATAAATAATTAAACTGTTTATGGACAAACCTTGCTGGTAAATGGATCACATTTAATAACATTACTTACAAAGTGTACCTTAAGATCTCCCGTCTATGTATACTTACATTTTATCCTATTATACAGGCTTGACTTCCATGGGTTCTAGAACGTGCCAAAGTTTTCGATAAGAATGGAATGCGTCCGAGCGAATATAACATCACGTTTAGGCTTGAGGAGAAAGTTCCAAAGCAAGGGGGTATCTTTGGTGATTGTGGTATGTGGGTGTATATATTTCTATATCTTTTGTCACATGGTCTATCGTTGGATGTTGATGACCCCGTTGACGTTGCGTTAGTGTATCGTGAAAAGATGGTTCGGTTTTATTACAAGCATAGATATTACCCTATGTTCAATTAGTTTGTTTATTTTTGTTCATCTTTTGTGTCCTTGTTGTATTCTCAACCTTTAGTTATCAATATAATTTACTCCCCAAAAAAATAGTGCTATTCTTCACACTTATTTTGCCACGGTATGGTCAACCGTAGACTTATTTTTTTATGTAGATAATAATTTCGCTACATTTATAAGTGTCACAAATATTTAAAAAATAAACCACATATATAAGTGTGTAAAATTATAATAAAGCTACACTAATATGTGTAGCAAATGTTTCCTCACTTTTTATTATAAACATTATTTGCATTTTTTCCACACTTTTAGTTGTGGACATTCAAAAAATATTTCCACACTTTTAAACATATAAATTTGGATAATATCTCCACACTTATATGTGTAAAAATATTTTGTGACACCCATTTGGCCATTTGGCCTTTAAAACGTGAGAAAGTGTGGACTCAATAATTTTACACCTTCTTAAACGTGGCCATTGGGCCTTTAAAATCTGGAGAATTCAACTAGTTTTTTGTAGTGAATTAGCTTGTAAAATTAGTTTACAACATTATATGACCGTAAACTTTGGCAAGTTAACCAACATGGGTACATATAATTTTGTGTTAATACAACGATACAAAAACACTAAAACAAAGTCTTCAATTTACTAATACATACAACCCTTAATACCTCTATAATATACTACCTCCGTCCCAATTTAGTTGTCCTAGTTTGACTTTCAAAGTCTTTTTGCTTCAGCTTTGACCGCAAATATTTTTGTTTATATTCTATAACACTTGATATAAAATATATAAATAAATTTGATTTTAAACGAACTTTTTAATGATATAACTTTCATCAAGTATTATATAATACAAACAAAAATATTTACGGTCAAAAT
The DNA here is from genome assembly GCA_021014915.2 of Artemisia tridentata subsp. tridentata. Taxonomy (NCBI): domain Eukaryota; kingdom Viridiplantae; phylum Streptophyta; class Magnoliopsida; order Asterales; family Asteraceae; genus Artemisia; species Artemisia tridentata. Next base: position 408,524,877 of record CP139505.1, read on the forward strand.
TGAAGCAAAAAGACTTTGAAAGTCAAACTAGGACAACTAAAATGGGACGGAGGGAGTATTTTACTTTACATTATTACAAACTAATTCACTCTTTCTCACTTGTTCCTATTCAACCAAATGGATAGCATTTCTTTTATATATATATATATATATATATATATTCGACTAATATATATATATATATATATATATATATATATATATATATATATATATATATATATATATAGCATTTCTTATATATATATATATATATATATATATGTTCGACTAACTTACCACTTAATTAAGTCCCACTTACATTATTACTTGTTAAATCATCATGGACCCTCATCAAACTCCTCCAAAGAAAGTCCCTGCAAACCCCCATGCTGATTCGGCGGACATCAAACAAAGGTATGCATGTATGTCTTAACTGTGTAATGTAATCATATGCTTAGTTTCTAACTTTAATTTATTTTGAATAAATTTATGTTTCTTGTGTACAGGTCACACGTCATCACTACTACACATATAGTCCTTGAGATTCACTATGATGGTGTTTTCTTAGAATATTCAGGCTTAAAGTATGAATATGGTAAAACAATGACATTGAAGGTATGCAAGTCGAACAGGATGAAATTGGATCAGTTGCTTGACTTGTTAACCTTGCAACTAGATCAAGAAATTCGATTTTTGTATTTTTGTTGTCCAATACATTCTCTAGCAGAAGGCTTGCATTTGATTGAAGCTGAATGTCATATGTGAAAGATGTATGACACGGCTGATTGTTATGGTTTGCTCCATTTGTATGTTGTCCATGCACCACAAAACCTAGCAGGTTTCTATTATAAAAATCTTACTTATGATTTTTATGATGAGGAAATTTTGTTAAAGTTTAAAAAACATACAGAAGCAATGCTAGTTGCTACATCTAAATCGGCTGATGCTCTGGAGGCATGGGAGGAGGAAGAAGGTCGTTCACCTCCTCTAAGAACACCTCCTTCAGAACCGAGAATCAAAGGAACTAATTTTAAATGTAGAAATCTTTTTAAAGACTTTTTGCATAGTGACTCTATCGTTGATGGGCTTTATTTTTTTGAAGAAGATTGCATGCCAGGTGTTGTTGGTCTCGATGTTCCTACCATTGACGTTGGGTGGTCTCGCTCGCCGCCTTATGAGTGGCAAAATGCTGTACTCAGTTACAATGGTTCAAAACTGCCAAGTCTTTCTAATGATCACTGTTTTGAAGACGAGGTTGTGCTGGATGTGGGTGGGTCAGCAGTTCATGAAGAAGGTGGGACTAGTGTGCATCCTACGACCGGTCGACGTGTTGGGAAAAAGAAATACTCAAGGAAGTTCAAGTTTGGATCACGAACTTCATATTTGCGGAGGCGAAAAAGGTTGATGTATCATAAAGCTCTATGCAAGCAGCGGAAGAGTGGAGGTATTGGAGAAACAATAAGTTGGTTCCTTAATGATAGAAAGTTGCAATCTAGGGTTGTTGTAATGAAAAGTTGAAAACAACAAGATTGTAATTAAATTAAGAAAAAAGATTAAATGCCATGCCATACCCTTTTTGGATACATCGTTATATTTTCTGTTGATCATATTTTCTTGCTACTTGTTTGACCACCCCATAAAACAGAAGAAATGCTAGGGCAACCGATTATTTTGGCGGGTGTTTTAGTACTACCAAACATACCCGCTTATAAACCTATAAAAAAAAGAAAAAAAAATTAAAAAAAAATGTCAGTATCTAAGAAAGGATAATTGTAACCATTTTAATCCGAATCAATCTATCTTTATTTATATAAAACACTAGATTTGCAAGAGGAAACATATTACTCGTATTTACTAACAAAAGATACAACTTCATTTCATTCCATGGACTACATCTAATCCACGCCACTACATTATTTTCCTATTATCATCCCAAACCCAACACAAACAACTGCAAAAGATCCTATCAAAATGAAAAACAATCGCTCATACAGCTTCAACTTTGCCTTTATATCATTCAACTCTTCTTCCATTATTGACTTGTCCAAAGCAAGAGCATCAATCACCTGCTGGTAGTCCACAGTCTTGTTCAATCGTTTGGCGTTTTGTAAGAATCCATACACCAAATCTTTATAGTATTCACTTGGAAGATCACCATCTAAAAAGTCATACACTTCACAAACTGAGCATTTTACAAATCGTTTACCCAGATTTGTCCTTGTTGTTGAAGTCTTAACTGTGAGTCGTATAGCACACCTACAAAAGTATTCAATTTTACCATCAATTACTCGGGTTGTCGCTCTATTTCGCGAACTCATACTTTAGGGTTTCAAGATTTAAAACAATTGGGAAATAAGGGAAAGCAGTTGGGAGCGGGGGTTGTTTATATAAAGGACTAAAATATTTGCACGTGTGAGGCCTTATTTTATTTTTGTATAAATCCATTTTTTTTTTTTTTTTTACTAAAATAAGACTTATAAAAACTTTAGAGTTAATTTGAAAAAAAGGGACCCTATACTCGAACGGGTTGAACACTTTTAGTACCCATTCTTGCGGCATATAACGGGTTTAGTCCACTGACCTATGACCATATTATAACCAAGTGTGAAACCTGGTTTCACTTGCAAAACCACAAGAACACATCAAACACAAACATGAATCAAAAGATTGTGCACTTGATGTTTCAATGTAAGAAGATGAAAAGCATTTTCAACAAGAAGTATCATTTAATCACTTAACATTACAAACTAGTTGCATTCATATATGCATACTACATTCGTAAAAGTACCATCCAAAGCTTAAGTCATGCATACTAAACCTCAAAAGCTACGACATCTTCTTCTTCCTTTCCCTGTGGTGTCTGGCATGCTTCTTGTCCGTCTTCCTTGGATTCGTTCACAAATGTGATTAGTGCAGAGCCCTAGAACCTGTTCCCTTTTACCTTGAGTTGACATAGAATGAGTTTCAACATGAGGTTTGACTGACCTTGTCATCCTTTTTGGAGCTTTAGCAAGAGGTTGATCATCCTGTTTTTGTTTTCAGAGGAGGATTCTTCAGAGTTAGACTTTTTTTTCATTGAATTTGTATAATTGTAAGGTAGGTTCCAACAGTAGGGTTGGGGAGACTTGAGCTCCTCGGATGATGTAGAATCTGACGAAATTTCAATGATGGGTGGATTGGAATTCATGCTTGATTTACTTGTGTAAGAGTTTGGGTGAATAATACAGGTTTCTTGAGTAGGTCGTGTGTATGCTTAAGCGAATTTAAAGACTTTTTATTGAAGATAGTCATTCAATGTTTGGTTGGTAAACTGATTCATGTACCTAAAATTTTGTGCACATTGTGTTAAAATGGGAGTGAATGGAAATTGGTCCTTGACTGTGCAATTTGACTTATTTATGGTTTAACCCATAACTGTGTAATTTAACTAACAGATAATAACTGTGTAATATGTGCAAAATGTGCAGACTTTTAGACCATAAACTTTGTGAATATTTTGCGAAAGTTGGTTTAAACCATAATTCTGTTATTTGACTTTTAGAAGTTCAAATTACAATGTACCAAATTTGGTAAAGGGACAATGTACATGCTGTAAACAGACAACGACTTTTACAACATTAAAATACAGGGACCATTTTAGAAATAAGTCAAAAGTTTATTATAAAATTGCACGTCTGAGGACCAAACGTGTAATTTGCTCGGGAAACACTGTAACCCCACATATCCCTTTTTTGTTCCCAACAAACACAATATCCCCAAAAAGCAGATCAAACCCTAGGTCATTGTCACCACACGAATCCAAAATAATAAAATTGCTGTCCTTTTTCATCTTTATATCACGTATTCTAGGTTTGTTGTACTTTCCCATAACTATATTATTCCTTTTTTTGTTCATATAAATATGATGTTACAGTGAATAAAGAAGTTTTTTATTATTTGATTATTTTTGTTTTTGTTTTTTTTTTTTTTTTTTGTGCAACTTACTTAGTTTGTTACTTATGGGTGCCAAAAAGCTACATAATTGCTTTTAGTTTGTAATATAAACTATACTCATGTTTAATTAAGTTTTCTGGATGAAAGTTGAGTTCAAAGTACACAAATATGTGGAATTTGCTCTCGATCCACTTCGTTATGTTGATGGGTGTGTTGGGAACGTTTGGTGTTTGACCTCTGACAGGGGTGTTTTTACTAGGGCACTTAATAGTCTTATAAATGACATTGGTGGTGATAAATGGGCTTTTGTTTTATTGTAAACCCAACATGTCACTTGCAAATGCTTTAACTTTGCTACACATTGATAATGATGTTCGTAGATTTTCCAGTTATGCTTTGAAACAATGGTTCCATGGACCTGTTTATTGCTCACAAGCAACAGCCGTTGTCAAAGTATTATTTTAACAACATGGTTTGGCAAGAGGAGGGCGCTGGCCAGCGTTGGTGTAGTTCAACTCCGTTCAAGTACAATGAAAATGGTTGGTTGGATAATCAATGAAAAATGGTACATATATAGGAGGAAGTGGAACTGGTTTAAGAAAAAATGTTACACGAGGTTGGCATACAAATAGCGAAACCAAATGGTCAGATAAAGCTAAATCGAAGCTGTTTGAAGATGATCTGCTGGAAAAAACATAGTTAAGGGTAAAAAACAAACGAACTGAAACAATGGGAAACAATTTGAATGAAGCAACCATATCATTTTCCAAATAGTAAAAACATACAGTCAGGGCCTTCATTACGGGCGATCCAATATGGTTGAACTGCAATCTGATTGATTGCTGGTTGGTACGTTTATTTACTTGTATTTTCAATTTAATTTACCCACAAACACACACAACCGCTAATTGTTTGCCTCCATCAAACTTTCATAACATTAGTTTAATACTAATGTTTATTACACACCAAACGACCCACACTTGTTTTCTTGTTAAACAAACATGGTACCAACTTGGAAGTGGTGCATACATTTAAATGTAGGGTGTGTCATTGGGGGGTCCTTTTATGTAAAAATTGTTGGAGTAGGGAAATTGACGCGATTAATGTGTGGATTGGATGAGTTCGGTGCTCCTGTGCTTGACTTGAGTTGGGGCCTCGGCCGCATTCATCACCCTTTTAAAAACTTGAATTTGCCTCGGTTGTGTTCCGTTACTTTGATTAGGGAACCCCCCCCACAGGGGGCTTTTTCCTTTGGACGGGCTGGACTTTTTGGGAAACAGGTACACTAAACATTAGGGCCCCAAAAATTCACAATACTTAATTGTGGCAAAATTTAAATAAAATTTAAACCCTTTTTCTTTACAATTGTTGCATTGCACGTTACCCGGGGGTTTAGGGCCTGGCCTTCCACACCTTCCGCAGTAATGTTGTAGGCACCTGCCTTGAGAGGGAATTTGTTTCTTTTTTTTGGGTCTTCCCCTGGTCACCATTGGAAAACAATAGGGGGTGATACAATTTGGGGATGTGTCTGGAGTGTCCCAACATCGTATGTCTTTTAAAGGATAAACCATGTCTGATTTGCCTTTAAGTGTTGTATTTAAAACCACCTTTGCCAGTTTCTTCCACTAGTCAGCCTGCAAATCTACCAACAGCACGACATGCCCCAAAGGTTCCCGAAAGTGCCATTGTCGGCAAGTGCATTCCCCTGTTCCAAAATCAACAATATGCTTTTTTTTGTGTTTATACACTCTGTCCTTGTCAATCTCCAAAACCTTCCAGTTTGCATTTTTGGGCCCCATTCGTCATTCCTTTGCCTTGCCCATTCGAAAGATATCTCCGGGGGATTAACCATAAATAATAAAGTTTTTTAGTGTTAGTAATTTATTATTCTTCAGTAAAACGATTAAAAAATTTTAATATTTCCTGCAATTTTGCTGGGCCCGGGGTTTACCAGCTTGAAAAACCTCTTCCCTTTCCATAGGTTTTATGGGGCCCAGTGGCGCACAAGCTTTGTTAAAGTTTAAAGGAGACCCTTCTTGAGGTTAAATAATTGTACCTCTGCCCAGGGCAATGTGCCCTTGCCATTTCTCGAGCCTGTTTCCCAACCCAAGTTTTTTGTAGCCTGTCACCCTTACCGACAATTCAGACATTGCTTTGAAAAAAATCCTCCCGTTGTGTACGTTTGCATGTCTTCCAGTATAAGCATTTAGTGTATCTGTTCCCTCTTTGTATTTAAATCAAATGCGCAACAATGCCGTTTAAAGATTCGGGAAATAAGTTTTACATGCCAGGATGATTCTGGGATTTGTCAATTTGATGGCCAAATTAGGAACTTCCCCTTGGCTTCTTTGAGTTTTGTCATAAACCAAGTCCATGGGTTCACCGTTCGCCCTGGCAACAACGGTGGCAAGGGTTGTGAAGGGAAAAATTTTTTAGGTTTTAGGGGGTCATTAAGCCCTAATCTATTTATTTATCAAATATTGGCCCTAAATCGTTCCTTTTGTCATTTTAGGTTTTTTGGGAAGAAAATCTGGAAAAGGAAGATTTTGGACGTTTTTGGAGAATAAAAGTGAAGAATTCCCACCCAAAAAGCCAAAGGGTGCTGGGGAAAAAAATACAAATGACAGCGTCAAGGGTTGCTCCTGACGGGTCACGGCTTGGCAAAAGGGGGTGGATATGACAAATATAGTGCTAAACAAAGGGGAGGGTGGCCACAGGAATAAAAAGGGGGACGGCGTCACCTTAACCTTGACGGGGGTCCGCTTCTGATAGGCCCGAACGGATTTTGGAAGATTAAAAGGGGGGCGCGTCAAGAAGGCCATCCAAAAACCCAACCCGGCCGGGTTTTTTAAGGTGGGCCGGCGTCAGACTAACCGAGACGTCAGAAGCCATTGAATGACGATTCGAATGAAACTTGCACAAGAAGAAACCCAAGTTTAAAACGTCACATGGTGATCAAGGGCAACACAACTTCCCCGGGGGGAGTGCTGGGCCCTGTTTTGGCCATAAAATCTTCATACGAATCCCGGTTTGGGTGAAAACAAAGGCCACGGAAAAAAGGACGAAAAAAGATCCTTTCAATTTGGGGGAATAAAAATTGCTCTTGACCCGTCAAGGTTAGTTGACGCCGGGCCAAGAAGGGCCGGGCAAAAAAGTGTTATAAATTAAACCTTTAAATTATTATTTTAAGCCCTAAAAACCCCAAGTCCGATTCTAGGTTTTGGTAGGGGTGTTTTTCCAGCAACTTAAAGGTTTTTAATCACTCCATAAACATTTTTAATGGTGGTTGATTCTAACTTAATTTGTTTCCATTATTATTGTTGCTTTTCTTATTTTATTATTTTTACTAAATACCTAGTTTTTACCATGATTTGTGTGAAACTTGGTATAACTAATTAGATCTTTTTTGATTTCTTTTGAAAGTGTGTGTTTCCCTCTCCATCAAATTAGGGGTGACAACTTTTAGATCAATTTTGGGTTTTTGCTTATAATTCTTGTTTCCCCATTGTTTTCTTATGATTTGGGTGATATCGATGTTAGGCTTAAGAAAACTGGCTAACCTCCTATACGGGTAACTTGCTTTTAACGTCTTAAGAAACATGAACCCCAAAGGGGTCTAAGGTTAATTGGTTGTATTTAAGTATAGCGGAATTTAGTGATTTCCCCTGTTAGGAGGTTCTTAGCCGGCTGCCCTAGGAGTGAAGTAGGAGCTTATAAAAGTTGGGGAAGATCTTTCAACCCCCACGATTTTGGTTTTTAAGGAATACAACCCGTCAATTTAAACAAGGTGGGGACAATTCAATATAAATTGGATCTAGCAAGGAGTAAATATCATAGGTAGAATGTTCACTTCCCTTGTAGAACCCTATTTACGGGCCCGCCCACATTAGTTTAATTTTAGCTTTTGGGTTAGTTTGATTTTGAACTAATTCCCCCCCCCCTTTTAAAACCAGGATTTTTTTTGCTTTTTAAAAATAAAAAAAAACAAAGAATCATCCCTCACCTCTAGACCTAGTGAAAAATTTTTTAATAAAAAAGAAAATATTTTTTGATTTGAACGATCAACCCCCGGGGGATTTTTCCACTTCATTAAAAACCCCTTTTTAGGTCCTGTTTGGGGGGTTTTAAAAATTTAAGATCCCTTGAGGGGTTTTTAAAACCGTTGAAAAAGGCGCAAAACCCCGCATCAGCGTAGTATCTATTGTTTCCGTCCATTGAAACTGCGACAAGATTTTTTTCGTATGTCCCTTTTAAAATTTTCGGAAACAATTATGATGGAGGGCGAAAAAAAACACGGGGAAAAATTTAATCTGTGAATTTTCAATGTACCCCCTTTATCAGGGGGAATAAGGTTGAAAACATATAAAAAATTTTTCAAAAAAAAAAAATTTTAAAATATAGAGATTAAATATTTTTATTATAATATTATTTATATATATATATAAATATATATATTATTATTATATTTTAAAAATTTTAAAAAATTTATTGTTTTTTTTTAAAAATTAAAAACGCTATTTTTAATAATAACCAATATTTGTTTGTTTTTTGAAAAAGGGAAGGGGCGGTGTGCGCAAAAATTTGGGGTTTTGTTTTTTTTTAAAAGCCCGTAAAATTGATGTCGGGGTTTTGTTTTAAAAAAAAAGGGGTTTCCCCAAAAATTGTTGAAAAAAAATAAATATTTTGAAACCCCTTTTTTGTTCCCCATTTTTAGATAAATGTTTCTTGTTTCTATAACTGATAAGTTTAGTTTCATTTTTAGGTGTTGCCTTTCATTAAAATAGATTTTTTAAAAAGGTTGGGGGGTTTAAGGGGCCCCCCTGGTTTTGGGGGGGGGGGTTGAAAATTTATGCTGCCCCGGGTTTTTTTTCTTTTTGCTTTGTCAGATTGTGCTTTTATAAAAAAAAAATGCAAATTTATTTGTATACACTTAAAACTTTTCTAATTTTTATTGGTAACATTATCCCTATTTTATTTTATTTTTTTTTTTATTTTTTTTTTTTAATTTTTTGTTAAAATTTTTTTTTTTCTATATTTTTACCCCCCGGATAGTGTTTTTAATGATAACCATAGCTATTTCTTTTTAAAACCCCCTTTGAAAAAAAAAAAAAAAAAAAAAAAAATATATTTTTATAAAAAATATTTTATATATATAATATTTTAAAAAAATATATATTTTTTATATTTAAAAAATAAATATATATAAAATTGTTTGGTAAATAAACCCCAAAAGGATTAGAACTTAATTAAGGGGGGGTTTCCCAGCACCCAAAAAACCTTTAAAAGGTTTTTTTAAAAAAACTTGGCCCCCTTCAGTCTGTATGTGTGTAACTGTGCCCCCGTTTTGCAATCTTTTGATTATGGGCCCCAAATAGCGGCAGCTGCGAAAATGAAGGCCCCTTTTGGGAGCCCCCATTTTTTTCTAAATGCCAAGGTTTTCCCCTCCAAGTAGTCTGTAGAAATGTCAATCTTAAATCCAAATTTCCCCAAAAAAGTATAAAGTCCTTTGGGGTTTTTTATCTTTTTCGGATCTCCGAGCTTCGGGGATTAAAAAATTTTGCCAATTTTTTGTATAGGCCCCTTTTGGTGATTTTTGGTTGAATTTGATTTTTGGGGAAATTTATGAAAATTTGTTTATTTAAGTGATTCAAAAAAAGCAAAGTTGGCCCCCAAAAGCCCCGCTTTTTTCCCCAACAATTTGGTTTTTACCCCCCTTTTTCAGCGTATCCCCTTCCCCAAAAAGATCTAGGGGAAAACAAAATCATACCCCTTTTTTTTTAAAAATTTTTTAAAATTATCTCATACTTTTACTTTTCCTTTTTTTCAAAAGTTTTTGAATTTTAAACCACCTTTATTCTTATATGGGGGCGGTTTAATCAAAAGTGGGGGGGTTGGGGTTTTGGGGTTGGATAAGGGGTTAAACCAGTGCGGTGCATTTGGGGGATCCCCGGGTTAAATTAAAAATCAGCGGGGTGCATAGCGCAAAAGTACATTTTGTGGCCTTGAGACGGCGGGCCGAAACCCGAGTTTTTTAAAAAATTAAGGTCCCCTTCATTAAATAGTTTCCTTTTTTCTTCACCGGGGTTTTGTAAGTTAAGTATTGGAAAACACGTTTTAACCCCAAACTTCCCCTTTCCTTTCATACTTCCAAGAAAATTCCAAAAAATTTTCGTCTTTTGGAAGTTAAAAAAACCAAAATTTTCCCTTAACCGTATAAAAACCTTGAAAAATTTTTTGTTTTTCAAGTATTCATTTTTTTTTTTTTTTTTTTTTTTTTTTTTTTTTAATTTGGGGGTTGTGTTGTATTGGTTAAGAATTATTTATGCACATTTTTTTGCCCAAAGAAAAATCTTACACGATTTTACAGTAATTTTTTTTCCCAAAAAAAATTCCAAGTATTGACTACCCCAAACACTCCTTGATTTGGGTTTTACCACCAAGTTGGATTAAATAAAGTTGATGTATTGTGTGTACTGTAGCGCAACCCGCAGGGCCCAAAAAAAAAAAAAGTTTTAAAAAAAAAGGGAATTTTTAAAACTTTTGAAATTTAAAAAAAAGGGAAAATTAAATTAGGCAACTTTGAAAAAGGGGGGGGAAAAAGGTTTTTGGGTCTCTTGAGAAAACTTTCCCCACGGGGTTGTTAAAAAAATTCCCCCGCTTTGGTTTAAATTTTTTGGCCCCTTTTAATTGGTTTTCTGATGGGTTTTTTTAATAGGGGGGTCAAGTTGGGTTTTCCCCAAAGGGGGGTTTAAAAAAAGGATGTGGACCTCTAATTAGTCTCACGCGCTCAAAAAACCGCAAATTCAAAGTATAGCCAACTGTTTGGGGTACAACCCAAAAAGGGTTGTTTTAAAAATATTTTTTGCACCCCAAACCCTAAAAGACACGAAAAAATTTTTTCTTAAAAATTAAAAAACTAAATTACCTTTGGATATGGGGGGGTTATAATAAAAAAATTAAACCCCAATTTTTAAAAAAAATTTTAAAAAAAATAAAAACACCGCCACCCCAAAAAAACCCCAAAACCCCTTTTAGATAATGGGGGGGTTTAAACCCACTTCCCCGGGGGCCCCGGGGTTTTTAGGAACCCAAAAAAATTTTTTTTTTCCACCACATTTTGGGGGTCATCAAATTTTTTGTTGCCCCCTTTTATTTTAAACCATCTCCCCTTTTTATAGGGGGCGGTTTTTTGGTTGGTTTTTTTTTTTTAAAGGGGGATGCAGAAATTTAAAAAATAAATAAAAACCCAAAAAAAAAACAATACATAAAAAAAAGGGGAAATGAAATGTTAATACATTTTTTTTCCGTTTCCCCATTAAAATGATTTTTGTTTTAAATACAAAAAGCCTCTGATTAACCCATGCGATGAAGTATAAAAAAAAAATTTAAATTGATGTATTGGTGAACTGTTCCCCCAATAAAAGGGGCCCAAAAGTGGTAAGGGGTTTTTTAAAAATGGGGAAAAATTTCAATAAACGAGCAAACTAAAATTTTGGGCCCCAATAAAAAAATGGGGAACTTTTTTTAAAAATTTTGGGAAAAAATTTAAAATGGATTTCCAAAATAAAAAGTTATAAGCGGGGTTACGGGGCTATCCCCCCTTTAAAAATTTTAAAATCTTTGAAAAAAGGGGGCAATTTTTTTAGGGCAAAACCAAAATGAATTTTGGCACCCCCGCTAAAAATTTAGGGGGGGGGGGGGGGGGGGGGGGGGGGGGGGGCCGATATAAGAGTCAGGCAACGCCCCTGTTCACAGGGAAACTAAAAGGTTTCCCCCTTCCCCAAAAAAGGGGGTTTTTACAAGGGGAAAAAAAGGTGAAACCCAAACCCCCAAAAATTTTAAAAAATTTTAACAAAGGGGAAAAATCTTTTTTATACAGCGTTTTAAAATTTTACAACCTTTTTTAAAAATTTTAAGGGGGTTTTTTTTTTTCGACTGGGGTTCCGAAAAACCCAAAAATTTTTAATTTTCTTCCCCTATATTAAAACCCCTGGCCCCTTTCTCTTTTAAAAAACTCATTTGGGGGAAAAACATCATTTTTTTTCCGCTTATTCAAGCATGTACAACTTTTTGGGGGAAAGCAGCGGCAAGAGGGTCCCCCTTTCCGGGGGCCCCACATGTTTCCCTTTTTAAGACCCCTTTTAGCAATTAGTATTTTAAATGAGGGGTAAAACCAAAAACCTAACGGCCCACAAATCTCACTTTTTCTAAACTCCCTTCCCCTGAAGTAGACTCTTGTTGGCCCATCAATGGTCTCGTTGGGGCCTCAAGGCTCTGTTTTTGTGGGGTCACGAAAAAAAAAAATAGATTTTAAGAGAAGGCCCACGTTGCTAAGGGGGATTTTAAAAGGAATTCAAAATTCATAGATTGGACCCGAAAAAAGTCAAAAGGGGGTTTAAAAATAAGCAACAAAGGGTTTTTAAATGATGCTTCAATTTTTTTTGCTTTTGGCCAAAAAGGAAAATTGTAACCCTACTAAGGGTATATAGACTTTTTTTAAGCGAAAATTTTCACCCAAAACACCACATAAAATTTGTAGTTAACTTTTTATAAAAAAATTGGGTTTTTTTTTTTTATTTTTTTTAAATTTGGGGGATTTTATTTTTTTTTTTTTTTTGGTTTTTTATTTATGTTACTTGTTGTTTATTTATTTTTAAAAAAATTAACGTTTGTTTTCCCAAAATTTTTTTTAAAAAGTTAGAATATATGGTTTGCAAAGTAAAACAAAAAAATAAAGTGGGTGAACAATATATATAGTTATGATTACCCTGGAAAAGGTTTTGTTGGCCAAAATTTAAAAAATAAAAATAAATAATTTACTTGTTTTGGCATTGTACCCCAAATTTGGTTTTAAAAGGGGCAATGTGACCCCTGATTACTTACCATTTTGGGGGTGAATAAAATAAAGATGAATACTATTGTTTACTGGGGTTTAACGCAAATGGACGGTCAACTAAAACTGGGCAACATAAAAATATGATAAAAATAAAGTGGGTAATTTGGTTTTTTCCATTTAAAAAACCTTTACTACTAGCAAAAAAAAAGTTTCTTTTTTTTTGTGGTAACATGGTTTTCCCTAAGCACATTTTAGCCCCTCACCAAAATTTTAAAAACAATTTTTTTGGTTTTTAATAGGGCGTTTAAAAATTGGTTTTTTTTTTGTTGTACAAAAAAAAAAAAATTTAAAAAAAAAATTAAAAAAAAGGGGGAAGAAAAAAAGGGAAAATTTACAAATTGGGAACAAAAAAGGGGAACTAAAAATGTGATGTGGGGGAGATCTTCCTTTTTACGGGGATTGGGCCCCCTTGTTGTGGGGGAAATTTCCCCTTTTTTTCTAGAAAAATTGGGGATTTTTTTTAAAAATGAATTTTTTAAAACGAAACCCCACAGGGAAAAAAATTGGGGAATTTTTTTAAAATTGGAAATTTTAAAAAATGGGGGAATTAAATTGGGGGGGAACCCAAAATGGAAAAAAAAGGGGGTTTTATGCGCGGGTGGTTTTTCCCCTTTTCTACGGGGAGTGACCCCCTTTTCCCCGCTGGGGGAACCCTTTCCCTTTTCCCTGGCAAAATTGGGGAATTTTTAAAAAGGCATTTTTAGCGAAACCCCCAAGGGGGAAAAAAAGGCAATTTTTTAAAAAAAGGGAAAAATTAAAAATTTTGGCAACATTTTAAACTTGTGTTTACTTTTGAGGACATTGTTTTTTAATTTTTCGTTTTTTCCAAAAGTTAAAAAAGGGAAAAGAACTTTGGAAAAATTGGGGTTTAATTTTTGGGGGTATTTTTGTTTGGGGTTTTTTTTTTTTTAAAAGTTCATGAAAAAAAAATTAAAAGTGGAAAGGTATTCTTTCTTTTTGTAAATTAAAAAAAATTTTTAAAAATTAATTTTCCTTGTTTTACCCCGGGGAAACTGGGGTTTTCTCCATTCAATTATAAAAAAAAAATAGGCAACTTTTCCCTTTTTTATAAGTAGTCATCATTTCCCCCCAACTAAAGGGGTACAAATTAAAAAAGGGAAATGAAAAAATTGATTGTCATAAAAGGGATTCAACCCCCACATAAAAAAAAAAACTAAAAGAATTTTTCCCCAAGGCGTGCGGGAAGCTCGGTGGGGGTTTCAACAGGGTTTTTCCTAGCCCCAACCCCAAATTTTTTCCTCAAATTTTCAGACTCCTCATAAAAAAAAATTGCTGAAGGGGTTTATATAAACCCTTTTTCAAGGGGGGGGGAAATGCAAAAAGGGGGTTTTTTTATTGTTAATTCATTTCTTTTCTAGGAAAAATTGAAATGCCACACTCTTGAGGGGTTCCCCCCCCCCATTTTTCCTTTTTACCTAAATCTAAGGGGAAGAATTTCCCCCAAGGGGGATTTTCTTTCCAAAAACCGCCGCAAAAAATTAGATAAAAATTGAGATGCACCCCAAACCTGTTCCCCAATTTAAAAGGCGTATTTCATACAATGCATTCTACTTACCATGGTTTCTGAGTTTGCAATTTTTTGAGCCCCCAAATCATTTGAATGATGAAAGACACCTTTTTTTTTTTCCAAAAAAGACCCCGGATAGATTTTAGGTTTTTTAAGGGTTCCAAACCACAGGGGGAAATTACCAGATTTTCCTTCTTCCAACAACTCAAATGGTCCCCTTTTCGGAAGTTTTTTAAAAATTTATTTATAAGTATTGAGATTTTTTTTTAAAAAATTTTGTAAAATTTAAATTTTTAAAACTCAAATTTTTTTTAACCTTTTTACTCCTGAAAAAAACCCAAAGTAAGGGACTCAAGATTGGGGGAAAGTTTCTAAATGAAAGATATTGGGAAAAATTTTTTTGTCGGGGGATGGTTTTTAAACACCGAAGACCCTTCAATTCTTCAAATTTCCAAGGTGCAATATCCAAAAGTTCATTCGTTTTTTTGAATTTGGGGGGTCAGGGGAATTTTTCTCAAAAAACCCCCTGTTAAAAACTTTAAACCCCAAAAAACCAATTTTTAATTTTTTATTTATATATTAAGTAAAGTATAAGGAAAAAGTGTTAAAAAAACTAAATACGATAAGCTAAAAAAAAAGGGGAAAAAAATAAAAAGAGAAGAAAAGAAAAGGGGGGTTTTCCCCAATTAACCCCAAAAGTTTTTCCCAAATTTCTTCCCACATGACTTAAAAAACCCCCAAATAAATTTTAAGTATTCCCCCTTGGGGCCTTTTTTTTATAAAAATGGGAGGGGAAACATTCTTGGAATATTCCCTTTTATGTTACTAACATGAAAATTTTCTAATTGACCC